>PVKP010030877.1:0-27526 GCA_004027715.1 Plecturocebus donacophilus
ACATAGTGAAACCCCATCTCTACTAAAAATACAAAAAATAAATTAATTAATTAGCTGGGCATGGTGCACACCTGTAATCCCAGCTACTCAGGAGGCTGAGGCAGAAGAACCCAGGAGGCGGAGGTTGCAGTGAGCCAAGATCACACCACTGCACTCCAGCCTGGGTAACCGTGCAAGACTCCATCTCAAAAAAAAAAAAAAAGAGAAATTCCTTCCTTTGTAGGACTGAATAATATTCCACTGTACGGAGACCACATTTTGTTTGCTCTTTCATCCATTAACGGAAATTTGGATGTTTCCACCTTTTGGCTTTTGTGCATAGCAATGCATTTACTTCCAGAAGGCTACATCTGAGGTGCCCAGGACGAAGACAGCGCAGAGCTGGAAAGCAGGATTTCTCCCTGAGAACAGGCAGCATCTGGATTTGGGAATCGTTTTCCTAGAGCTGTTTCTCAAAGTGTCTCGGGATGCCTGTTAAAAACGCCAGCGTCTCAGTCCTCCCTCAGGCCTGCCGAATCAGATGCGCTGGGGACAGGACCCATTTCACAAGCTCCCCATGGTATTCTGAGGTCTGGGAATAATGTGGCCTGGACAGCGTGTAGAGGCTTGGGGAAGAGAGGGATGAGAGAGGAGGGGGGTGAGTCCTAGGACACAATCCCGAGAAGCAGCCACGGACATGGGAAAGAAGGACAAATGCGTTACGTGAGGCAGACAGCAGGGAATGAACAAGAGAGAAGTAAAAGAATCAGGAACCGTGGGAATGGCCCAGGTGAGAAACAGGGGAGGGGCCACGCCAGTGGTTTTTGAGAAACGAAAACCTCAGGACACCACAAGCCCGTCCTCGGTACCTCTGTGCAATGTGAAAAAGCATCCGTTCTAGTGAGTGGCCCTGAGCCAAAAACCTACATAGAGGGAAGCAACTGCTGGGCCTAAATCAATCTACTAGCTCACCCACTCGCCCTCTGTCATTCCTGGAAAAGAAACAATAGGATTTCCTGATATTACAGGGAAATGACTCTAGCAGAAGAAACCAGGAAGTGAAATTCCCCTTGGGCACCATGAAATTCCCTCCATCTGATGAACAGAAATTAAAGGGAAAAGGGGCGCTTCCCTGCTGCTGGCCAGTTCCCTGTTTCTAAGGACAGAATCTTCCAAGCAACAACCTACAGCCTGCAGGCGTCATCCAAACTTATATAAGAAACCTATTGCCACTGGGTCCAGGACTTCAAGAGCTTTTTCAGCCTCTCTGTGTTTCTCTACTCTGTGTATTAGCTTGTGAGATACATTTTGCACATGACTCGTTGGAAGAAGTCACGAGGAAATAGGGCTGCCAGAAAGTCCAGCTTGTGTTCACACAGTAGCTGCAAACTTCTCAAAACTGTTCCTAAATTCATCCTCGACAATCTTTACATTTTTTAATGAGGTGCTCAACATTCCAACAAACAACCCAATACATCATCTTCTCTATTAATTGGTGCAATTAATTAGAAAACTGTTTCCAGTTCTGTATTTATATAGGAAATATGAAGAGTCTATCTTCTTGATCCTTTTCATTAATTCCACACACATTGATGGCGCATCATGCCAGGAACTAAGGATACGAGTGACCCAAGGTCAGCAGGTCCTACCTTAGGGCTTGGGGGCACCAAGTACTGGGTGGGCATGAAAGGGAGAGCCCAAATCTTCCCTTTACTCCTTCACAGTGTGTAGAGAATCTTACATTTCCCAGCAATGGTCTCGTTCATTATCTTATCTCTTCTTTTTTTTTTTGAGACAGAGTCTCACTCTGCTGCCCAGGCCAGAGCGCAGTGGCACAATCTCAGCTCACTGCAACCTCCATCTCCCAGGTTCAAGTGATTCTCCAGCCTCAACCTTCCAAGTAGCTGGAATTTCAGGCACATGGCAATTCACCCAGCTAGTTTTTGTATTTTTAGTAGAGACAGGGTTTCGCCACACTGGCCAGGCTGGTCTCGAACTCCTTAGCCTCAAGTGATCTTCCCGCCTTGGCCTCCCAAAGTGCCAGAATTACAGGTGTGAGCCACCACACCCAGCCTCATATACTGTCTTTTCTGATCCTCACAGCAACCTCAGGAAACAAGCTGAACAGGCATCACATGGATGGGAAAATTAAGGGTCAAGAAGTTAACTGACTTGCTATCTTCACATATCTAGGACATGGTGGAGCCTGGAATCAAACTACATTCTCCTTCCAACTTATCTAGGACCCACATTCAAAAGGATGAATTCTAAATGGTAGATTTCCATTGACATGTGATGTGCAGAGGGCTGGAACGAGGGAGGAGGAGGAGGAAAACGGCGACTTTCTGAAATCATTAGTTCCACTGAATCAGCCCTCCTTGGCTTCGTTAGCATCTGGTACACGAGAGCATGAAGTCCTGGCCCTGAGAAAGACCAAACAGCAATAAAGCCACAAACAAGAGATCTGACTGCTCTGAGAAGTGTAATTAAATTCTCATAAAATAGATTCGAGTGCTGGACCATTTGCTTTCAATATTATTCATTCTTTGTTGTGCAAATGTGCCAGACAAGCAATAAAGGACAGACACTGCCTCTGATGAGCACAATCTAAGCTCATTTTGTGGACCAAGGAAGAAGCCGAATGGACCAATTGCCCAAGAAAGAACCCTCCAGAAAGGAGAGCCAGGGCTCTGAGTGAGAAGCGACATTGACGCTGGTCACACTGGGAAGTTTTTGATCTTCCTTTGAGAGGCTTTCTACACCTGTTTCATTGCCCTGAAAATTACAGTGCAGGCCTAATGATCTCTATATTCCTAACTAGCACTGAGTTTTGCAGAGGAATTTTCATTTCCTTGGCACCCTTGAGAGAAAAGAGGTGAACAAGCTCCTCTACTTACAAACAAGTGCAATTCTTCAAGACTCCAGGGAGCCACCTGTTCTTAACAACACGAACCTGCTCTTCTGTCCTATACACTGTCCTGTAAGGGCCCAGGACCTAACTCTGAAAGGCTGGCCCAACCATAACAGAAGCGGGGAGAATCATTTTGTTAGGAATCACAAAAGAAAAACACCCAAATCAGTCATCACCTGCAGCTAATCCTCGCATCAAATGTATTCATTCATAAAGGGTGGAGTCAACTGGCTAGGTCTGGCCTAACCTGAATTTTCTGTCTGTGATAAGATCTCCACTCACAAACGTCCCGCCCCTCTCCCTGGGAGCCCACTCTTGCCCACACCCCCCTCTCTGCTCTCCCTTCTTCCAGCCTCTTCGCCTCACCCGCTCTCTCCTCCCTAGTTAAAAGTAGCCCAGGCTGCCAGAGGGCTGTGACAGACGCCAAGAGGGGAGCTGCTACTCAGCTGTAAACCCAGTGCCCAGGAGTTGTTTGGGGTTCACGCATCTCACTGAATGTATTTAAATATATTACATGCAGCCACCTGGCCACATCAAGCAGGGAGAGGATCAAATGCTCCTCCCTAAACCCCAGCAGCACAAGAGCACACACACAACACACAGATATTTACATGTCCACCCACATATGTATATGCATATACATGTACATATATACACATACACACACATGCATACACATACACACGTACATTCACACACATACATATGCACAGGTGTGTACATGTATGTGCATACATAAATAGGTGCATGTACACATATATACATAGATGTACATATATACATGTAAATACACATGCATGCACATATATACATATTCACATGTATGTGCACATGTATATGTGTGCACAGATAGGCACATGCATTCATGGTCACTTGCACCCACATATACATGCATGTATGCATATACACATATACGCACATGCATACCATACACACAGGTATAAGCATTCACATTCACATGTATGTGCACATGTATATACGTGCATAGGCATGTGCGTGCATACATAGGCACAGGCATATACATATACATGCATGTACATATAACATATACACATATGCACATATATACATATTCACATGTATGCACATATGTGTGCACAATGGGCACATGCACACACATATACCTACACATACACACATGTACACACATGCACACAAACATGCATATACACACGTGCACGCTAATACACTGAAGAAGTAACCGTGTACAACTGATTAAGCCTGTGCCAACGGGGGGAATATGGAGATGCCAGCATCGCTAAGGCAACACTGACCTGACAAAGGCAGTGAACTGCACCCTGCAGTGCAGATGGGCTCCAAGGAGAAAAGTGAGCATGGCAAGTAACACACCTTCCAGGGTCATGGGCACACCATGGCACTCGAGTCCCAGCCAGGCCCCAGGTCCTATACACACCTCCTTCCCAGCGCTCTGGCTTCACCCTCTCTCCACACCCCCACTGCCAGCCCCAGGCAGGCTGACCAGCCTTATATCTGGAACCAGAGTGGCCACGGCTAAAGAGCAAGCACCCTGGTGTTCGAGGGCCTGTGCTAAAGCCTGGCACTGCTCCCTCCAGGACAAGGCCTTGGGCAGGTGACAGTGTGTGTCCCCACCTCTGTATGGTGGAGGTACATGATACTGTCTGCCTTGTGGGGGCTGCTGAGAGGACAGGCTGAGGTTTGCCATGGGATGCTGGTGAGTAGAGGCTGGGTCCTCCTGTCCAGGACCAAGACACCTCATCTCCCTACACCTGATTTTCTCACTGATAACCTGAGAACCAGGCCAGGATTGGCAATGTTCCCTCCAGCTTGCCCAATACATCACTCCCTGAGTTTCCACTCCCTAGCTAGAGTCTCCTTCCTGCAGACTGGCCTTTTTCTGCCCTGTCCTGCCCAGCACCGGTGAGGACCTTCCTTCGCTGTGCGTTCATCACAGTGTCATTCAGCCCAGAGTCTGCCATGAGCCTCGTTCCTTCAGTCCAGACTGCCCACTGCTCCCAGCACTGAGCCCTCTGCCCTATGACAGGCCCTCCTCACCATGCTGCCAGCTCCACACTGGCTCCTGACCCTGAGCCTGCACCTGCCCCGGCGGCTGCCCGCCCTCCCTCCAGCTGCCTCAGTTCTATCCCAGGCTCAGCACAGTCCAGGCTTCCCATACTCTCCCCAGGGCCTACAGCTCCAAGCGCTTCCAGCTCCCCTCCAGGGAGGTAACAGTAGCATCGCTCACCTCAGCAACTGCACAAGCTGCCCCAAGAGCATCAGATGGCTTTGGGGGACCACGCCCCTGAGACATACCAGGGTTCTCGACTCAAGCACCCCTGACACCTGGGGTGGCTGCCCTATGCATTAAGGGACATTTAACAGCATCCCTGATCTCCACTCACAGACACCGTAAGAGGCACACACAACCTCCATGTCACCACCAAATGTCCCCTCATGGGAAAAAAATCACTCAGTCGAAAACTGCTGGAATATACTTATCCCCTTAGATAAGCCAGGAATTCCTATGAACAGAGTCCATGTTCTTCATTTCTGTTTATCTCCTCCAAGCACCTAGCACAGAGCCGTGCATACAACAGACACTATGTAAATATCTGGAATGAATGAACCCATGAATGAAGACAGGATGAGGCACACAACATGGTAATACTGCAGAACAGCACTGAACACATGGACTCAGGCCCCAGGTAAACTGAGGCTTCGGCACACCTAAAGTCCCCCTCACTCACCCCTTACTAGATTGTAAACTAGCACCAGCATTTCTCAATCTCTGCACCTCTTAGTGAGATTCAGCCAGTGCACAGTGCTCTGAATATCTGAGGTCTCAATAAAAATGTGAAGACTAAGTAAACTCTGCCCCTAAGGCACCATTTATAGGGAAAAAAAGATACCTAAAATAAACAGGAAATTGCTACAACCCACTAAGGCTAGGACTACCAACTTCCATTTTCTCTGTGTTTTCCATCATCACTTTGTGAGCAAATGGTTTGTGTTGAGGGCAAGGTGGAGTATGGAAAAGGGGACAGGGTTTGGAGTCAGGTGGACAGGGATCCGGGTGCCAGAAATGCCCAGGATTAGCCCAGAGGTCTTGGGCACACTGCCTCTGGAAGCATCAGTTTCCTCATCTGTAAGAGGAAATATAACGCCAACCACAGAATGTTATTGTGAGGTTGTATTGAGGCAATCTATGTGCCAGTGTTCACATCACAGGCATTTAATAACAGCACAGTTTTAATAACATCGCACTGTTGCCTGGGCTCGAGTGCAATGGTGCGATCTTAGCTCACTGCAACCTCCACCTCCAGGGTTCACTTCCTTCTCCTGCCTCAGCCTCTTCAGTAGCTGGGATTACAGGTACACATTACCACACCTGGCTAATTTTTTGTATTTTTAGTAGAGACAGGGTTTCACTATGTTGGCCAGATTGGTCTTGAACTCCTGACTTCGTGATCTGCCCGCTTCGGCCTCCCAAAGTGCTGGGATTACAGGCGTGAGCCACCATGCGCGGCCGATCATGTCATTTTTAATCAACAAATAAGAGGTGCATGACATAGCTGTGTCCTTCACTGCTAAATCCCTTGCAAAGAATCCACACTTGGTGTCTAATAAAAGGAAGATCGATTCAAGGACAAATTGGCAGAATGCCCAAGCGTCTTTAGATGGATAATCCTATCTAAACTGAAGCCCAGAAAGGTTCAGTGACTCGTCCAAGGTCACAAGGCAAAGGGTGAGGTCAGGCTTCATCATCTGATCTCTTCTACTGTGTACCTCAACTTCTTACTTTTCCAATAGAATTCTCAATCTCTGGAATGGCACACCACCCAGCCCCGGCAATGGCAGCAAAGGCCCCTCCACGCCCGCAGGGAAAGGTTCCCGGTGCAGGCTGCCTGTCACCACCAGAGCAATGCTGTGTCTCACTGACCTCTGGGCTCAGTGAGGTCTGAGAAGAGGTGAGCCAAGCCCTGACCAGGTCCCCAAAGTGACTAATTCTGACCCAAGACGGAAAGAAAGCAGACAGTGCTTTGATTGTTTTCTGAGACAGAGTCATGCTCTTGTCACCCAGGCTGGAGTGCAGAGGCACAATCTCAGCTCATTGCAACCTCCCAGGTTCAAGCGATTCTCCTGCCTCAGCCTCCCAAGTAGCTGGGATTACAGGCACCCTCCACTATGCCCAGCTAATTTTTGTATATTTAGTAGAGATGGGGTTTCACCATGTTGGCCAGGCTGGTCTCAAACTCCTGACCTCAACTGATCTGCCCACCTTGGCCTCCCAAAGTGCTGGGATGACAGGCATGACCCACTGCACGTGGCCCAAACAGCTTGCTTCTAATTCCAAGTACTCCACAGAGCCAAAGACTATGCCCTCCCAGAGCACCCTGGCGCTGTTACGGTCCCAAATGATCTGTGGACAGCTCCTCTTCCTGTAATTCCCTCTCCTTGAACAGACCGTGGACAGTGTCAATCTCTCCCAGAGCTATGGTAAGGTTCCAGAACTGTGCTTGGCAGAGACACTCTGTTATGCAACAGGGCTGCTAACTCCCACCAATCTCTCCAAAAGACTTTCCTCAAAGCAGCTAAGGGCAGACAATCAACCAACGACCTTATGTTCCTCACTTCTTGCTCTGCTCCAAGGTGAAGATCCCTCTCTCTCAAGCCCTTGTGTTGAGGAAGAGCAGAAAAATTACCCTCCTTCATGTGCTTCCAGCCAAATCCTATCATAAAACCCTGTGTGTGCCACCGCCCAGACACACAGCCTCCTTGGAAGGGATTCGGATCTGGGGGGAAAGCTACCCTAATGCCTCAGGGCCAGCCGCATCACAGTGTTTATTTCTGCTTTCAGTCCTGACACACAGTTCTTTTTCATTTGTTTTGTTTTTTTTTTTTCTTCGGAAGGAACTGGGAGGTAAGAAAATCATGAAATATGCATGCAGATACGGATTGTGGGCCGCAGAGAAAAAGCAGGAGGATTCTTATCAGAATGAGAAAAGAGGGATCCGCCCCTGGCAATGAAATGAGACCTGGGACCGCCCATCCGCATTCTACTGAGGGTACTGGTCACCCTAAGTGACCTTATCAGTTCAGCCTCTGAATACTGAGATTGATTTTAAAAAGACCACATGGGAAAGAACTGCCCAGGAAGGCTTTATTTTCCTGGACTCATTTCGATTCCTCTTGCTTCTAGCTTATTAATCAGCAAACGGCATACATGATTTTAAAGGACTAAGTTCAATATGGATGCAAAAGGAAAAAAAAAGCTGAAATCTACAAGCCAAGAAAGTAGATTTCAGGTATGACCCAGGGGAAGGCATTTGCCATCGATGCCTCAATTCATCCACTGCTAAAATTGTGCATGAATATCTGCTCCCTAAATTTTACTGTGAAAATGAACGGGCATCCTTAATTAGATGACATTCTATGCAAGAAACAGCTCTACACACAAAGCAAGGCAATATTATTATTGCTTCTCTTTACTCCTCTTCATCTGCAAAGCACTAAACTGTACCCCCAACAAGTCTGAATGTAAAGAAATATGGAGTTCAATGGCAACAATGACTTTGATGGTGTCTTGGGGCCCCGAGGTCTGAAGATCAGCTGGTTTTCCATCCTCTCTCACTGTGGAGGTCCACTTCCCCTCACTCCCCACCACCCATCTCCCTCTAGAGGCCAGTTTCTTTTCAGTTTCATCTCAACTCTTCAAGCAGCTGTGGCCTAGCCCTTCCTTGATGAAATGTAGTGATGGGAACTAACTCAGTGCTTCCTGAGGTCTTCCTTTTCTTTAGAATCCAAGTTTTATCCAGGGTGAAAATCAGACACATCAGTGGATATGGAATTCAGCCATTTTTTCTTTTTGAGACGGAGTCTCACTCTGTCACCCAGGCTGGAGTGCAGTAGCACAATCTTGGCTCACTGCAGCCTCCATCTCCCAGGTTCAAGCGATTTTTCTGCCTCAGCCTCCCAAGTAACTGAGACGACAGGCACACGCTACCACGCCCAGCTAATTTTCGTATTTGTAGTAGAGATGGGGTTTCACCATGTTGGCCAGGCTGGTCTCGAACTCCTGATCTCATGATCTACCTGCCTCAGCCTCCCAAAGTGCTGGGATTACAGGCATGAGCCATTGCACCCAGCCGGGATTGAGCCATATCTTAGCCAAAGAGTTCCTGAATTACTTTCTCTGTGCCAAACCCACCTACTCCTGGCCTAAGGCCTTGCCTACTGGATAACCCAGAAGTCTTCTCCCTTGTTCTCCTGGTTACAGGTGCTCACTCTAAGATCTCAGTCACAGAACAAATGACATCCTTCCATCTGGCTCAGGCCCTCAGACTGGAGCCCCAGGTCCGGGGTTCCCACTCAATGCTAAGTCTCCACTGACTCTAACCACCCTCACATTCTTCTTTCATCTGTTTCCCTCTTTCTTACTACGACCCTTCCTGATATGGTTTGGCTGTGTCCCCACCCAAATCTCATCTTGAATTGTAGCTCCCATAATCCCATGTGTTGTGGGAGGGACCTGGTGGGGGGTAATTGAATCATCAGGGTGAGTTTTTTTCCATGCGATTCTCATGATAGTAAGTCTCATGAGACCAGATGGTTTCATAAAGGGCAGTTTCCCTGCACATGCTCTGTTGCCTGCCGCCATGAAAGATGTGGCTTTGCTCCTCCTTCACCTTCTGCCAGGATTGTGAGGCCTCCCCAGCCATGTGGAACTGGGAGTCCATTAAACCTCTTTTTCTTTATAAATTACCCAGTCTCGGATATTTCTTCATAGCTGTATGAAAATCAACTAATACACTTCTCTAACCCACCCAAATAAATATCTTCCTACCACACCCTTCATCTACCGTCCCCAGCCTCTGGACTTTCCAATCTAATCACCTAATTTGCACTTTCTTGCTGCTTCCAAGGCTTAAGTTTAGTCAATTTTCATAAACCAGGCTTTTGTGAAATTAGACTTTTCAAGCCTAGCCATTTGGAACACAGACATAAAATTAAAATAAAATATGTTAGAGTTTGAGTAATTGCATTTCATAATTTTAAACAAGTAAAGTTTATGTCAGGTATTGCTGTAAAAGAATACATACCAAATCTTAAGCCCAATAGAATTTAAGCCCATCATAACCATACAAGAAATTCTACTTGTTTTTAAATGCTACTTACCGAAGACACAGAATCAACCCAAATGCCCATCAACGATAGAGTGGATAAAGAAAATGTGGTACCTATACACCATGGAGTACGATGAAGCCATAAAAAGGAGCAAGATCATGTCATTTGCAGGGACATGGATGAAGCTGGAAGCCATTTTCCTCAGCAAACTAACACAGGAACAGAAAACCAACCACTGCATGTTCCCACTTATAATGGGGAGCTGAACAATGAGACCACATGGACACAGGGAGGGGAACAACACACACTGGGGCCTGTCGGGGGTGGCTACGGGGGGAGGGAGAACATTATGAAGAATAGCTAATACATGCGGGGCTTAATACCTAGGTGATGGGCTGATAGGTGCAGCAAACCACCATGGCACACGTTTCCCTATGGAACAAACCTGCACGTCCTGCGCATGTACCCCAGAACTTAAAATAAAAATAGAATAAAATTTAAACAAATAAATAAATGCTATTAGCCGTGAATCGTTTCTGTTGTATTTCTAACAAACTTCGGTATTGTCACAGGGACTGCAAGCTGTCCTTCACTAGCTACTCCCTCTTCTAGGGGATGAGGCCCCTGGTTTGGGGTTAGCCCCACCGCCCTCAGAATGGAGGCCCTATTTCCACCTTTGATTGCAGTCAGACATTACTGCCCATCAAGGCTCTCCTTGTTGACATCAGCTCTGGCCCCTTCTTCTGTGTCCTCTCCATTCTGCTGTCTGGGATGTGGATGCCTCCATTTAGGACGATGAGATCAAGCCACACAAGACAGAGCAGGAAGACAGCAGCGGCCCGGGTCCCAGACGCCAGGAAGAGCTGCGCCGACCCTAGAGAGAAACAGTCCCTTCCCTGTCTTAACCGCGGTTATTTGCAGTCGTACTTCTGTGACTTGCAGGCAGTCTTCTTCACCCTAACTGATACAGTCATTAAAGTTTAAGTGTCTCAGGTTTATAAACCTAACGCAAACTTCATAAAGACAGTAGCACCCAGGGTAATTTACTGGGAATGCATTAGTCTACATCCTTTAGAGAATCAGGGAACACTTAAGAAAGCACACACATAGCCTGGGCACGGCGAGCTCATGCCTGTGATCCCAGCACTTTAGGAGGCCAAGGCAGGCGGACAGCTTGAGCTCAGGAGTTCAAGACCAGCCGGGGCAACATGATGACACCTTGTCTCTACCAAAAAAATGGCAAAAAAAATAGTGGGCATGGTGGCGCACTCAATGGTAGCCCCAGCTACTCAGGAGGCTGAGGCGGGAGGATCGCTTGAACCCAGGAGATGGAGGTTTAGTAAGCTGAGATAGCGCCACTGCACTCCAGCCTGGAGACCCTATCTCAAGAAAAAAAATAAGGTGTAAAGGAATATTTTAAAAAGAAAGTTTTTCCTAGAGTAGGTAAATATATTTTTTCAATTTTTAAATCTTTCACCCCACTATATCCATGGCAGACAACAATGGCTCCTCTCAGACACTCTTCCTTTCTGATTCTATTAGCGTCATATGTTGGAGTATTTTCATCCTTTAGAATTGCCCAGCTGTGTATTTCTCAACTTTCCAAAGGACGCCAAAAGTAAAAGAGCAATACACACAGATGAACCATTCTAGGATCCTGCATTTCTTAGAGAGATAAATGTTTTGTGCCGTTTATGAGAAAATAGTCTTTGAATATAAACATTCAGTTAAATTTTTTTAAAACTGGAAAAAACTAACTTATTAAAGGAGAAGTGTCTTGGATCATCAGAAAAGGCATATCATGGTTGTAACTAACTGGAAACATCCTTTAATAACATTTAGCTCATTCTAAAGACTCACTAAAATTACTATCATCATATCCTGCATTATTATAAGGTCATTTGCACACACACCCATTAGAAGAAATGGTTGTTGGCCTGAATCTGAAAATTTCTTAAGAAAGTAAATAAGGGGCCAGGCATGGTGGCTCATGCCTGTAATCCCAGTACTTTGGGAGGCCAAAGCAGGTGAATCATGAGGTCAGAGATCGAGACCATCCTGGCCAACATAATGAAACCTCATCTCTACTAACAATACAAAAAATTAGCCAGGTGTGGTGACGCACACCTGTAGTCCCAGCTACTCGGGTGGCTGAGGCAGGAGAGTCGCTTGAACCCGGGAGGCGGAGGTTGCAGTGAGCCGAGGTCACCCCACTGCACTCCAGCCTGGGTGACAGAGGGAGACTCTGTCTCGAAAAAAAAAAAAAAGAAAGTAAGTAAGTAAGTTGAAGCCATTTTCCTGCGGGACTTACCTGGCACAACAAATTTTTGTTCTGAGAAATTCACAAGAATGACAACATGTGCTTGCTTCAGAATTCACCTGAAATAACCAGACTGTAAGTTTACAGCCCACAAATTCACAGCTGATCTTTCTTTTTAATTGAAGGCTTTTGATAGTAGTGTTTTTCATTCCAATCAGAAGGTTTCCATGAGAAGGAAGTCCATGTCTGAGCCACTCTTACCCCAGTGATCTCTAGTTTCAGTTTAGAATCAGTCATATTACTAGATCTCAAATCCAAAACAGTGAGATACGCATGCTTAGTCAATCAAATCAATCATGGTAAAAAGTCATGAGAGAATTCAAGGCCAGGCTGGGTACAGTAGCTCACGGCTGTAATCCCAGCACTTTGGGAGGCCAAGGTGGGCAGATCACCTGAGGTCAGGAGATTAAGACCAGCCTGGCCAACATGGCAAAACCCTGTCTCTACTAAAAAAAATTGCTGGGTGTGGTGGCGTGTGCCTGTAGTCCCAGCTACTCGGGAGGCTGAGAAGGAGAATCACTCGAACCTGGTAGGCAGAGGCGTGAGCCAAGATTGCCCCACTGCACTCCAGCCTGGTCAACAAAGAGAGACTTTATCTCAAAAATTCTTTTAAAAAAGAAAAGAAAATCCAAGGCAAGAGCAAACAGGAAATGGACATAAAAATATTTGGCTTTATGGTGCACTAGACTGAAATGCAGGCGTGGTGGCATCAGCTTTATCCTCCTACCTATGAGTTTGAATATAAGTACGCATATGTGTGTCTGTAACACTAATGTTAAAAATTAGCATGCATTTCCTAAGTATACACCATTTGATAAAGAAAAATGGCTAAAAACAAGCTGTGTACCAAAAATATACAGAGAGGCCCTGGCTTGGGATTCAACATTTTTCATAGATAATCCACCATAGATTTCATAGATAATCTGGCTCTATAACTAAATTTAAGCTTCTTCTAGCATTTATCTTCCTCTGATGGACTGTACTATAAATGGTTAAGACTTTTTCTCGTCAATAATGACACAACACCTGTCAGACGGGAGACAACCAACCTTGCTGGGATTTCCAGGACTCCTCCGGGAACCACAGCAGGCTTAGTATCCCTCTCCACCAACATTGCACTTGAGATGCTCACTGCATTAACCCAGCTCTTAAGTCCCAGGAGAAATGTCCTATGACCTTCCTCCATCCACTCTCACCACCTGTTTCCCCTCACCTCCGTCCAATTGCAATCCCCACATTTTAAAGCAACGTGCACTTTCCATTTGTCCTTCTGAATCTCGGGTGAGAAGAGAGGCTTCCAACAGAAATCCACTGTGACCTCACTGTGCTAACTCAGCTGCAATTCAGATGATCCCATCCCACATAAACTAAAAACAGATGGCTCACGCCTGTAATCCCAACATTTCAGAGGCCAAGGCGGGCAGACCACCTGAGGTCAGGAGTTTGAGACCACCCAGCCAACACAGGGAAACCCCATCCCTATTAAAAATACAAAAATCAGTCAGGCATGGTGGCACACACCTTTAATCCCAGCTACTTGGGAGGCTGAGGCAGGAGAATTGTTTGAACCCACGAGGTGGAGATTGCAGTGAGCCGAACTCCAGCCTGGGTGACAGAGTAAGAGACTCTGTCTCAAAACAAAACAAAACAAAAAAAGAAGTGCATTAAACAGAAGGAGACTGCGAATCATGGCTACAGGGCTTTTAATGGCTTTTACCAACAATTAGCAATCGGCGGCCAGCCTCCCTGGGCCAGGCTCTGTGGAAAAGGCTACGCAGGATTTCAGTTCATCCTCTCGGCGATACTGGGAGGTGTTTCACCGCCTCATAGGTGAGGAAAGGCAGGCACAACCTGCCCACTGCCTGTAGCTCAACACGACACCTAGGGCTGACTTAAGGATCTTTCATTCTGGTAGAATTTTCTTTCATACAAGGAAAATTCTCTCCCACCCACCCACCTCCTCACGACAGAAAAAAACATACATTTCCTTATTTTTGTATCACCTCCATAAATATTTTTAAATGACCTTGGCCTATGAGGCAGCAGTCATTTTCGAATAATAAAAAAGGGTTCATAAAAGAAATACAAGTGCCCCTGGCCAAAGCACTATCACCTGGTTTAACCTCCGTCACTGGCGTGGGGACCACCACATCCAGCCCGGTGAACTCAATCAATCACCATCAGTTACACACCAGAACAGCACAGCCAAAAGTTCCCAGGGATTTCCTAGCAAAGCCTGAGGTTCTGTCTTCAAACAGCTGCATGTGTGTGTGTACGCGCGCACATGGGACCAGATGATTCCGCCTGAAACACAGAGGTCAGCATTTCTCCAACCCCAGCATGTGCACACAACCATTCTCCTTATTTTCCTTCATAGACATTCCCACCTACACATGGGTTTATTTCTGGAAATCATTTTGTTCCATTAACATTTTAATTTTTTAAGAAGAATTTTGATGGATACCTAATAGGTGTACACATTTATGGGGCATGTGTGATATTCTGATGTGGGCATACAGTACATCATGACCAAATCAGGGTATTTAGAGTATCTGTCACACTCAAACATTTACCATTTCTTTGTGGTTCTTCTTTTATTTTTCTGGCTCACTGCAATCTCTGCCTCTGCCTGAGTTCAAGTGATTCTCCTGCCTCAGACTCCTGAGTAGCTGGGATTACAGGCATGCACCACCACGCCCAGCTAATTTTTGTATTGTTAGTAGAGACAGGGGTTTCACCATGTTGGCCAGGGTGGGCTCGAACTCCTGACCTCAGATGATCCACCCGCCTCCACCTCCCAAAGTGCTGGGATTACAGGCGTGAGCCACTGTGCCCAGCCCACGTTGACTGTCTTTCATCGTACAGTTGAGTGGCATGAAGCTGGGCACTGACTGGTAGCTTAGGACCTCAGGGAATACCCTCGTATTTCCCAGGCCTGTGTTCATCAACAGAATTTCCCTGTTGGCATCCTGAAATGCCATGCTCATTTCAACAAGACCGGAGGAGTCATGAAGCCATGTCTATTTAATAAGCATGTATTAAACAGATATTTTTATGCTATGGGTAATTTGTTGTCCAAATCCACATTTTCCATTTTAGCTAATACTGACATTTGCTGAATACTGCTCAGGCTCTATGGAGAACCAGCATTCTGCTTTTAGAACAGAGAGAAAAATCACAGCCCCAGTGACTCCTCAGAACTGACAGCATCTTTCTGAAGACAGGGGCTCCTTGTAGGATCCACAGGAAGTGATTCCAGTTCCTTGACACCTTTCTTCTGGGATCTGTGGCTTTGCAATGACGAGCTGAGCTCGCCGCCAGCATTGATTTGAAAAGGACTCAAGGATGACTTTGGAGTCAGTCCAATCAAATCAAACTCAAATAAACAAAAGTACAAATCAACTCAAGTTCTCTCTGCCACAGGCCAACTCCCAGGTCCATGTTAGCTGTTAGAGAACAGTCCATGAAATAAATCATCAAATTATAAGCCTTGTGAATGGATCAATAAGGTCGCTCAATTTATGAATTAGAGGCTGGGAGTAGCGTGGGGTAGTTCATTTGAAATAATCCATGTGGTCTGGTGCAGTGGCTCACACCTGTAATCCTAGCACTTTGGGAGGCCGAGGCAGGCAAATCACCTGAGGTCAGGAGTTCGAGACCAGCCTGACCAACATGGAGAAACTTCATCTCCACTAAAAGTACAAATTTAGCCGGGCATGGTGGCACATGCCTGTATTCCAGCTACTCAGGAGGCTGAGGCAGGAGAATCGCTTGAACCCGGAGGCAGAGGTTGCAGTGAGCTGAGATCGTGCCATTGCACTCCAGCCTGGCAACAAGAGCAAAACTCTGTTCCAAAAAAAAAAAAAAAAGAAATAATATAATCCATGTATTCCTGAAAAGGTTCACATAAATCAAAATTGTCCATATAAAAGAAGAAAGCTAATAATTAAAGGGATCTTGAGGGGAAGCCTATTTTAACGTAAAAATGCAGCTCCTAAAATGATGAGAACACATGAACACAGAGTAACCACAGACACCAGGGCCTACTCCAGGGTGGAGGGTGGCAGGAGGGAGGGGATCAGAAGAAATCACTATTGGTTACTAGTCTCAGTACCTGGCTGATGAAACAATCTGTACAACAAACTCCAAACTCCCGTGACATGAGTTTACCTATATAACAAACTACACAAGTACCTCTGAACCTAAAATGAAAGGTTTTTTTTAAAATAAACTCCTAAATTTCTCTTTTTGCCCAGGTTTCGGTTTTATGTGTGAATGTTTTCTTTTCATAATTTTAGAGACAGGGTCTCACTCTGTCACCAGACTGGGGTGTAGCGGTGCGATCATGGCTCACTGCAGCCTCAACCTCCTGGGTTCAAGTGACCCTCCCATCTCAGCTTCCCAGGTAGCTGGAACTACAGGCATGAACCACAGTGCCTGGTAATGCATGAAATGTTTTAAAAGTGGGCCCCTCAGGGCTGTAAGCCTCTGGCCCAGTGCCTGTAACACAAAGATTCAACAGCGAGACCCCAAATTCCACTGCTCTGCTTCATGGCTGCCTTTTTATAAAACCTTCTAACAGAGAAGCTGGCATTTTGGCTGGCCTACAAAGTGGGAGTTTACTCGGCAGATAGTCGTATTAGGGAGAAACAGAACTAATGGTGTCTGTGTGAGCGCGCATGTGTGTGTGCACGTGTGTGTGCATGTGTGTGCCTGTGTGCACGTGTGTGCCTGTGTGTGCATGTGTGGGTGCCTGTGTGTGTGCATGTGTACGTGGGTACATGGTGCATAATTTATTATGAGGAATTATAAGAGACTGGCAAGTACCAAGACTCACAGAACTAATGGCACACGTGTGTGTGTGTGTGTGTGTGTGTGCGTGCACGTGTACATGAGCACATGGTGCATAATTTATTATAAGGAATTATAAGAGGCTGACAAGTCCCAAGACCTGTAGGGTAGGTCACGGGCCAGACTCTGCTGGCCTTGTGGCACTCTGCCATGGTCCCTGGGAGGCAAAATCGCCTTCACATCAGTCCCTCTGGGTGACATGGTAGCCAGAGCCCAGGATGGACACCAGCGACTCGCTGTGGGCTGAACTCCGCTCTGTTGCGAACAGCGCCCCTACAAGAGGCAGACGCATGCTCCCTGGGCCATCAGGCGTTAAGTCCTAGCTAATCTGCAGGGAAAAAATAGGATGACATCTTGGCATTTTTAGCGATTTTCTTCTGAAAGTTCCAAGCTTCCCTTACCAGTGACCCTGTGTGAACTCACGACTCCTTGGGAAAACATTAATATCTCCTGTTTGCAGCTAAAGACGCTGAATGAGAGTTCTCAGCGGTGTGGCGGAGGCGCCACAATCTGGCCGTCAGAATCTAGGTCCCACCCTCCCTTCCAGGACCCCCGAAGCACCTGCAGCCCCAACAAACACAGGTGGCAGCAGATGCACTTGCAGCGGGGGTGGGCAGGCACCTCGCCCCTGAACCTGGGGCCAGCTTCACCACCGCTGCGCGGACTGCTTCTACTCACTCCCCAGTGACGGGGGCACGAGGAGCTCCACAGCCAGACAGAATCCCCAGGAAGCCCGGACCATCCCAGAAGCCACCCCCGGCCACAGTCCTTCAGCTCCCTGGGGACGGCCACCAGGCAGCCGCGTCCCTCTACTCCGAGAGTTCCTCCTCCCCTAGCTCGGTCTTGCTCACTCGCTGCAGTAATCCGCCTTAGCCATGTTCGCTAAAAATACACTGCGCCTCTCGGTTATACTTACTAATACATTCTATTTCAGGCCTGTTTGCATTCTTGCTTAGAAATACCCGTATAGGGAGCAGTGAAAACATGCAGGATGTGAAGGCTCCTTCCCCCCGTCCCCAGAAAGCCTCCTCTCTGTCCAGCTGTGCTCAGCACACCCATCAGAAAAGCAAATCTTTCCACACCGGATGGTCACTGGCGTGAAATTTACAGAAACATCACAGAAAAGGCCTGGAGCAGGAGAAGCCAACAACAGCCGAGAGTTCTGCAGGGCACGCCGCGGAGACCCTGCTTCCTGGTCCTCACACCTGCCCTCCCACCACACGCCCAGCCCAGCCCAGCCCGCCACACCCAGAGCCCCTGTGCCCACAGGAGCAGCTGCAGAATGGCTTCTCCACTGGAGTCGCATGCCACGTGTCAGAAACCTGGAGAACATCTCGAGCGAGCCACAGGCTAGGTTCACCTGCACAAGTCGCCCCCTGGAAGACGCTTTCCACGTCTGAGGCCAGGGGACGTCCTCCTTTGCTCTGCACGGTAGTTCCCTGAATGAGCTCATCCTCCCCGGAGCCGTTTCCCTGCCTGGCTTCCATAATGTTGGAAGAGCAAGTGAGCTCGGCTGCCTGACTTGGCTGGCGTTGCCAACAACTTCTGCTCTCTTATAATTAAGGAGGATAATGACAGCTCTCCCATCACCCATCTCTGCCTTCCTGGAGGGAAGGAGGCAGAAGAACGACTGTGTGATCAGTGTTTAAAGTCCTTCATTCACGTTTCTTCTTCCTGCTTTAGCCCAGGATCTCCTGCAGTCGGCCCTCCTGCTTCCTAACACAGAGGTCACACATTTCCCTCGATCTGGAGGTGAACCACGAAGGGAGGTGGGGACTGGGTGTTGTCGGCCACAGAGCAGGCGTGGCCGGAAGCAGGGATTGCAGTGCTGGCGGGAAGCTGAAAGCAGGGAGGGGGCTGAGCCGGAGCTCGGAGCCCAGCTGGTGCGTATTTATGTCTTCCTTATTGCAAGCTCATGGGTGACAGACACTTGGACGCACGCAGAGTGAAGCATTTGGAACGCCACCCAAGCCTGCCTTCTGCAGGTCCAGGATCATGGCTGTGGGCACCATCCTGATACCTCCATGAAGCCACCGGGTCACCAGCTATAAAATCAGTGAGACTGCCTCAACAACAACAACAACAACAAATGGCTGGGCGCAGTGGCTCACACCTGTGATCCCAGCACTTTGGGAGTCCAAGGCAGGTGGATCACAAGGTCAGGAGATTGAGACCATCCTGGCTAACACAACGAAACCCCATCTCTACTAAAAATAGAAGAAATTAGCCAGGCGTGGTGGCACAGGCCTGTAGTCCCAGCTACTTAGGAGGCTGAGGCAGGAGAATCACCTGAACCCGGGAGGCAGAGGTTATGGTAAGCTGAGATTGTGCCATTGCACTCCAGCCTGGGCAACAGAGAGAGACTCCATCTCAAAAAAAAAAAACTTAAAATTGGATGTCTTTTTTTAGAGGCCAGGTGTGGTGACTCCAGCCTGTAATCCCAATGCTTTGGGAGGAAAGAGTTTGAGGCCAGAAGTTTGAGACCAGCCTAAGCAACATAACAAGACCACATCTCTACACAAAATAAAATTTATAAACAAATACATTTTTAAAAATAGAAATAAAAAATTTTTTAAACATGAGACTAATGTAATCCCAGCGCTTTGGGACACAAAGGCGGGCAGATGGCTTGTGCACAGGAAGTCAAGACCAGCTTTGGCAACACAGCAAGACCCCGTCTCTACAAAAAATGCAAAAGTTAGCCAGGCGTGGTGGTGCACACCTGTAGCCCCAGCTACTTGGGAGGCTGAGGTGAAGGATCACTTGAGCCTGGGAGGTTGAGGCTGCAGTGAGCTATGATCGTGCCACACTGCACTCCAGCCTAGGCGACCAAGTGAGACCTTGTCTCAAAGAAAAATTAAATAATTAAAATATAAAGCATGAGACTGAATGATGCTCCACAGACATAGACTGGAGTTTCCCACAGGCTGGAATTTAGGGGCTACGCTCAGCTCCACCCAGAGGGCAGTTCAGGGCAAGGAGAAAGCTGGGCATTATACAGGAGATTAAAAAAATGGAAACAGGAATCTAGAAATGAGTGTTTTTCTAACCATATTATCTCTTTTGCACACTTAGCTAGCACAGTGATCTGGGCAGGGAAAGGGTTATTAACCCCCTGAAATATGAGATCTTTCCCTCTGAAAACATCCTGACCCACAGCAGCGGCAGCCGCAGCATTATTTACGGAGGTCTCTTCCGCCCTTAGTAACAGAAAGCCGGCTGCGAATAAGGAGTTCTCCGGCACTGCCGTACAATCCCATCGGAGAGTTCAGAGACCAAAATTAGCCCTATCCCCTGGCGGTCTATCTTCAGGTGCTACCACTGAATGCAGTTACATGTGCATAACAAAAGACAGTCACAGCCACAGGCTGTTCCTCCCGCTGGCCCGGTAGGTATCCATACAAATGTGTGTCACGTATACATGCCTATGGGGGAACAAATGCACTGGCACACAGGAAAAGTTCCCCAGGTTCCTAGACCTCATCCTTTTTCATTTTCTCTGCTATGCCTCTGAATATAGCTGCCAAGACAGAAGAATTCACTGCTTCAAGAGAAAGAAAAAAAATTCTATTATTCCAACTTTCTTTCCTGGAGCATAAAGAGTGAAAGTGGCTGGTGAGATTTCTTTAGCAGGAAGAAAATTACTTCTCCACTTCAGCCACCAGCTGTTATAAAACAAGTGGGGATGCAAGTGCTGACCTGGAGGTCCCCTAGGTGTCCCCACATCTCCACCCAGCTCTGAAGGTGAACTGCAGGAAGGGCCTCATTCTCCAAAACCACCCCTGGCTTCCCACCGTGCTGCTGGTCACAGTCTGCAAACTCCAGTGGGTGGAGGTGGGGTGAAGAAAGGAGAGGAGGCAGGAGCTGGTGCTCTGCTACGGGTTCACGTCCCTCTTTTCAGAGACTAAGAGGATTAAAGAGGTAATTGTTGCTTCTGGAGCTCTTCAGCTGTAAGATGCTCTATAAATACCGATAACCACCCCCTCAAGGGAAGCATGTTTCATTACAGTGGAGGTAAATGCTGCATCAGCCTGCAAGAAAGATGTGATGGATCACGAGGGATTTTCTGCCATTCTAAGCAGCCTGATGGAGAGTAACTATTACATCGTGAGTGACCCACACAGCATCCAGCTCCGACTAGAGGCCCGAGCTCCCTGGACTGCTTGTAATGGCCCGATGGGTTCTTCCTGCCGGCTGCACAGACAAAAGCAATTCACTGAGCCTACGGCATTGCAATAAAGAGTTTAACTGACACAAGGCCAGCCACACAACATGGGAGACAAATTATTACTCAAATCAACCTTTGGAGGCTAAGGTTTCTGAAGGATAGTTTCATGGGTCAGGGGCTAGGGGAATGGGTGCTGCTGGTTGGCTGGGAATGCAATCACAGGGGTGTGGAAAATGGTCCCCCTGCACTGAGTCTGTTTCTAGCTGGGGCTACAGGACTGGCTGAGCCAAGAGTTGAGGGTCCAGGTGGGGCCCTCTGGCCATTAGAAATGCAAAAGCTTGAAAAGACATCTCAAAAGGCCCATCTGAGCTTCTAACGTCACAACAGTGATGTTATTTACAGGAGTAATTGAGGAAGTTGCCAGTCTTGCGATCTCTGGGAAAACTGGCTGGAAACCATTTAATTACGCCCACGTCTTAGCAGAATTCAGGCCCCTCTCATCCTGCTAACCTGGTGGCCTTTCATTCATTTTATAAAAGCAGCTCAGTTTGGGGGAAAGGTAATTATCAGTTAAACTACAAATTAAATTTCTCCCAAAGGTAGCTTGACCCAAACCCAGGAATGACCAAGGGCAGGCTGGAGGTTAAGGGCAAGATGGCAGTTGGTTAGATCAGATCTCTTTCGCTGTTTTATTTTTCTCACTGTTACAATTTTCGCAAAGGCAGTCTCATGCTTGCGTCTCATATACCTATACACTTCCATGTGGCCATCCAATGTGCACTTATTAAGCACCAACTCTGCGCCTGAGTGCCCGTGGAACCTAGCAGTTGGGTGCATGGGCTCTCGGGCTAGGCAGCCTGGTGGGAACCTGATTCTGCCTGCTCATCAGCTACATGGCCTTGGGCAAGTCCTTTAATCTCTGAGCTCCTTCCTTTCCTCCTCTGTAAGATGGGGGTGATAAGAGAACCCACCCCACAAGGTTATAGTGGGAATTCAACAAGATCATCTGAGTCCAAGTGGTTAGACCCCTAACTGATACACACAAGTGCTATTGAAGGGATTGCTATTAGAGGTACCTAACAAATATATGGCTCTATAGTATTTTGGTTATTCCTTGAGTATTTTTTTTTTTTTTGAGATGGAGTCTCGCTCTGTCGCCCAGGCTGGAGTATAGTGGCGCAATCTTGGCTCTCTGCAACCTCTGCCTCCAGGGTTCCAGCAATTATCCTGCCTCAGCCTCCCAAGTAGCTGAGATTACAGGTGTGCACCACCACATTCAGCTAATTTTTGTATTTTTAGTAGAGACAGGATTTCAGCTGGCCAGGCTGGTCTCGAACTCCTGATCTTATGTGATCTGCCCGTCTCAGCCTCCCAAAGTGTTGGGATTACAGGCGTGAGCCACCACGCCTGGCCAAGCATTTAAAATTAGATTATTTTAGCATCAAAAACGAGAGGAAGCAGGAAAGCTCTGCCAAGCGCGTGTGGACCAAGCCCTACCCAGCGACCAGGGATATGTGGGGAACAGACAGAAGCAGAACACAAGGTCACTGAATTTGGAGCTTACCAGGGCCCCAACAACAAAGGGGTGTTTCGGCCTTTTTTAAATCTTTAGCTGCCAGGCAGTGGCATTTGGGGGAGCAGAGAGCCGAGCAGGTATCCAGGACATTGTTGAGAACTGTGGGCACAGAGCGGTAATAAACAGCAGACTGCGTTTTAGTGCATTTTATTGTTGCTTTAAGTAGGACAATGTACTCCCTCAGTTCCTCCTCCTGCCCCATGCCTTTGCCTTGGTAGACCTGTGCATGCCAGGATCCCAGCCAGAAGCAAGAAGAGCCACTCTCCTGAACCTACCACTGGAAGCCCTCAGTGTCCCCTGAGCAGTGCCAGGCTCCCCTCCGCTGTGGGCTCCTGAGCTGCACATACCTTCAAAGCCAGCGCACACCGGCAGGGCAAGACAGGCCCAGGTGTCCTGTCCTACCCCTTGGCTGAGTGGAAGACCCAGCGCAGTGCTGTTCAAAACATGGTCCCCGTAGCAGCAGCAGCAGCGCCACCTGGGAACTTGTTAGAAACGCAGCTTCTTGGGCTGGGCGCGGTGGCTCACACCTGTAATCCCAGCACTTAGGAAGGCTGATCACAAGGTCAGTAGTTCGAGACCAGCCTGGGCAACGGTGAAAGCCCATCTCTACTAAAATACAAAAATTAGCTGGGCGTGATGGTGGGCACCTCAACTACTAGGGAGGCTGAGGCAGGAGAATTGCTTGAACCCAGGAGGCGGAGGTTGCAGTGAGCCGAGATTATGCTACTGCACTCCAGCCTGGGCAACACAGCAAGACTCTGTCTCCAAAAAAATAAAAAATAAAAAAATTAGCTGGGCATGGTGGTGTGCACCTGTAGTCCCAGCTATTCAGGAGGCTGAGGCAGGAGAATCATTTGAACCCGGTAGGTGGAGTGCAGTGAGCCAAGATCATGCCACTGCACTCCAGCCTGGCAACAGAGCGAAACTCCATCTCAAAAAAAAGAAAAAAGAAAACAAAAAGGAAGAAATGCAGCTTCTTGGCTGGCCACAGTGGCTCACACCTGTAATCTCAGCACTTGGGGAGGCCGAGGCGGGTGGATCACCTGAGGTCAGGAGTTCAAGACCAGCCTGACCAACATGGTGAAATGCCACCTCTACTAAAAATACAAAAAATAAGCCAGGTATGGTGGCACATGCCTGTAATCCCAGCTACTTGGGAGGCTGAAACAAGAGAATCGCTGGAACCCGGGAGACGGAGGTTGCAGTGAGCTGAGATTGCCCCATCACACTTCAGCCTGGGCAAGAAGAGCGAAACTCCGTCCCAAAATAAAGAAAAGAAACACAGCTCCTCCCGCACCATCGGGACCCACTGGCTCAGCAGTGCTGCGGGTGGGCCCAGCAGCCATTTCTGTATACTCCACAGGAGGCTCTGATGCGTCTTCAAGTTTGAGAGTCATCAGCTCCCAAAAAAGTTATTAAAATGTTTGTGAGTCACAGTTCCCTCATTCATAAAAAAGAGTTCATAAAAAAAAGACGTACCTCATAAGGCTATTGTAAGAATTAAATGAGAAGATACGTCAAACACTTGGTAGAGGACCCGAAACGTGGCAGGCACTCAGGACACCATGGCGATGACTATTATTATCATCCATGCCAGTGGAACAGATGTGCCAAACAGCAGTAACTCAGAAGCAGCGAGGAGGATGGAATCCGTAACAGTGAGTGGTTTAAAGGAGAGTCCAAGAGAGAAGCTAAGATCTTATTGCACAGTGCCCAAGAGATAGGACGCCCACAGTTCCCCAGGATTCGGGGTCGCCAGTCCAGGTGACCTGTGATCCAAGTTTCTACATCCACAGAGATCCCCACAAACACTGACTCCTGAAGTACCTCGGATTTGGAATTCCAGGAAATAAAAGTGCACCCCATATTACTGGCTGGATGCAGTGGCTTCTGCCTATAAATGCTGGGGTTGGTTGGGGCCAGGAGTCTGAGACCAGCTGGGCAACATAAAGAGACACTGTCTCTACAAAAAATAGAAAAAAAATTAGCCATGCATGGTGGTGCATGTCTGTAGTCCCGGGTACTCAGGAGGCTGAGGTGGGAGGACTGCTCAAGTCCACAAGGCTGACACTGCAGTGAGGTGTGATGACACCATGGCACTCCGGCCTGGGTGACAATGTGAGACCAAAAAATAAATAAGTACATAAAATAAGGATAATACAAGTTTTGAAGAGATGTTTCCATAGAGTCAAACGATAGCTGAGGTCAAGTACTGGTATTCATATATTTATTTTTTATAGAGATGGAGTTTCGCCATGTTGCCCAGGCTGGTATCGAACTCCTGAGCTCGAACTCCTAAGCGATCTGTCTGACTGAGGCTCCCAAAGTGTGGGATTATAGGCAGAGCCACGGTGCCCAAGTACTGATATTTAAACAGACATCCATAAAGAACAATGGACATCTTAAGAATGTGTACTAAATTAGTAAATAAATTATTATAATTCTAATAATTACATATATATATAATTATACATATAATTATAATAAATGTGTACTAAATTAATAAATAACCATGTGACCAGCCTGGTCAACACGGTGAAATCCTGTCTCTACTAAAAATACAAAAATTAGCCGGATGTGGTAGTGCACGCCTATAATCCCAGCTACTCGGGAGGCTGAGGCAGGAGAATCGGTTAAACCCAGGAGGTGGAGGTTGTGGTGACCTAAGATTGGACCACTGCACTCCAGCCTGGGCAACAAGAGCAAAACTTCGCCTGAAAAAAAAAAAAAAAAAAGAATGTGTGCTAAATTGCTGAAGGGGGTTTGTATTAAAAAAACGTGATATAAAGAGGCATAATGGCCAGATGGACAGCATCTGGAATTCAACAGCTAAGGAGAGAACGTGCTGAAAGAATCCCACCTACAGGACTGGAATAAAGCATATGATTCCATGGGGTCCCACATCACCACTGCCTGAAACAATGGCTTCCCAGCAGCCAAACATAGTGGACGCTTGTCAGTCGCCTTTCCCTCTGGCATCTCACAGGTGAGCACTCCCTCCACCCTCAGCTTCCTGCCCCTTGACTTCCAAGACACCGTCTGCCCTGGTTCTCAAGGGAACACCCTGCCCCTCCCTCCGCGGCCTCCTCGGTGGGCTCCTCTCCCCTGGCCACGTGGCTACCACACACACGTCATCCTGTCTCTTCCAGCCCCTTCGCCCGTCTACCCAAATCCCGTTCTTCCTGCTCTGAGTCTGCATCGTGCCTATGAAGAGAGTGGAATGGGACCACACTCCAGAACAGACCCCGCCTCCTAATCGTGTCCCTGTCGTCTTCCTGGTCATCTTAGATGGACACAGGAGTAGAAAGGGAGAGGACAGTCTTCTGCTTTTTTGAGCCACAGTCTCACTCTGTCGCCCAGGCTGGAGCGCAATGGCACAATTTTGGCTCACTGCAACCTCTGCCTCCAAGGTTCCATCATTCTCCTGCCTCAGCCTCCCGAGTAGCTGGGACTACATGTGCCACCACTACTCCCAGCTAATTTTTGTATTTTTAGTAGAGACAGGGTTTCACCGTGTTGGCCAGCCTGGTCTTGAACTCCTGACCTCAAGTAATCCACCCGCCTCAGCCTCCCAAAGTGCTGGGATCACAGGCGTGAGCCACCACGCCCGCCTGGCATGGACCTCTCTTCTTCTTGTGCCTGGCATTCTTTCTGACAATCCCACGCCCCTGGGCATTGGCAATGACCCCATAATCCCTCAAGTTTCAGATGTCTCCATCCAACCGCCTACCTAACTCCACCTGGATAATGCACCAGCACTGCAAGAGCAAGGTATCTGCCAGTAAACTCATTGTCTTCCCTGTAACAGCCACTCCTCTGACTGTGGGCTTCATTCCAGTCCCACATAACAGGACCTGGAGCAGAGAGAATGGGAGCTGGGTTTCCTCCAGGATACAGATGGGTAGGCCTGCTGAGAAGAAACTTACGGGGCCAGACAATGAAGGGCTGGTAAGAGAAAAGCTGCCGTGACTAATCCCAACTTCAAGTTCAAAGGAGGGTAAGAAAAGAGGTGGAAATACTTATCACATTTAATATCAAATTATCCTCCCAGTTTCATCTGTCACCTTCAAAACAAACCAGGAAAACATGACCCTCCCCACTACAGATTCCCAAAATAAAAAAAATCCTGACATGATAAGAGAAATTTTTGTAAAGAAATATAATGATCCTCTCTGAGTAAGGATTCTAAATTTACACTCATTATACAGTATCTTTACTTCGTTTTTCCAGCTTCATTTTATAGTCACGTTGTAATTATCTCTACCCTGCGGATCATCTGTAGATCCCACAGGGCTTCCCCCCCTGTTCTGGGGATCCCAAAAATAAATGCATGTTCTGTGATCTCGCAACCTACAGAAAAGGATGCCCTTTTCCAGACATCCAACGAATGGTCATCTAGTCACCCAAGCTAGAAATCTGGGATTCACTCTAGACTTTTTTGTGTGTATGTGATGGAGTTTCACTCTGTCACCCAGGCTGGAGTGCAGTGGCACGATCTTGGCTCACTGCAACCTCCACCTCCCGGGTTCAAGCAATTCTCCTGCCTCAGCCTCCTGAGTAGCCGGGGTTACAGGCGCCCACCACCATGCCCTGCTAATTTTTGTATTTTTAGTAGAG
>PVKP010030878.1:0-27503 GCA_004027715.1 Plecturocebus donacophilus
GGGTATTAGCTTAAAGTTTTATTTTTTCATTGGGTCTCAGCCAGGTTTCCGTATCAGAATGATTCCAGCCTCAGAAGAAATTAGGGATGAATTCCTTCTCCTCCATTTTTTAGAATTGTTTCAGTAGGATTGGTACCAGCTCTTCTTTACATGTCTGGTAGAATTCAGCTGTGAATCCATCTGGTCCAGGGCTTTTTCTGGTTGGTAGGTTTTGTTTTTTGTTTTTGTTACTATTGATTCAACTTTGGAACTTGTTACCGGTCTGTTCAAGTATTCGATTTCTTTCAATATTTTAGGTTGAATGTTTACAGGAATTTATCCATTTCTTCTAGGTTTTCTAATCTGTGTGCATAATAGAGATGTTCATAATAGTTTCTGAGGGTTTCCTGTATCACAATGAGGCCAGTGGTAATGTCACTGTTGTCATTTCTGATTGTGTTTCTTTGGATCCTCTTTTTTCTATATTAGTCTAGCTAGAGGTCTAGGAGTCTCATTTATTCTTGCAAAGAATCAACTTTTGGTTTAATTGATCTTTTGTATGGATTTTCACAAGTCATCTTTGTTCAGTTCAGCTCTAATTTTCATTATTTCTTTTCTTCTGCTGGCTTTAGGGTTGGTTTGCTCATTTTTTTAGTTCCTCTAAGTGTGATGTTAGGTTGTTAATTTGAGATCTTTTTGATGTGAGTGCTCACACCTATAAACTTTCCTCTTACCACTGCTTTAGCTGATATTCTGGTATGCTGCATCCCTGTTTCAATAGTTTCAAAGAGTTTCTTGATTTCTGCCTTAATTTCATTTTTATCCAAAGTCATTTAGGAGCCAGTGGTTTAATCTCCATGTAATTGTATGGTTTTGAGAGATCTTCTTGTTATTAATTTCTATTTTTATTGTGCTGTGGTTGAGAGTGTGGTTGGTATGATTTCAGGTTTGTTTTTTTTTTAACTTGTTGAGAATTGCTTTATGGCTGTGTGTAGTCAATCTTAGAGTATTTGCCATATATAGATAAAAACAGAAAAATGTATATTCTGTTGTTGGGTGGAGCATTCTGTAGATGTCTGTTAGGTCCACTTGGTGAAGTGTTGAGTTTAGGTCCCAAGCATCTTTTTAGTTTTCTGTCTCAATGTTCTGTCCAACACTGTCAGTAAGGTGTTGAAGTTTCCTACTATTATTGTGTGGTTATTAAGTCTCTTTGTAGGTCTCTAAATAACTTGTTTACAAATCTGGGTGCTCCAGTTTGGGGTGCATATATATTTAGGATAGTTAACTCTTCTTGTTGAATTGAACTCTTTATCATTATGGAATGTCCTTCTTTGTCCTTTATGAGCATTGTTGGTTTAAAGTATGTTTTGTTTGAAATAAGAATAGCAACTCTTGTTCTTCTCTGTTCTTTTCTTGATAGATCTTTCTCCATTGCTTTACTTTGAGCTTATGGGTGTCACTGCATATAAGATGGATCTCTCTCTTTTTAAATTCTTTCATTATGTTGCCTAGGCTGGTCTTCAACTCCTGGACTCAAGTGATCCTCTTGCTTTGTCCTCCTAAAGTGCTGGGATTACAGATGTGAGCCACCATTCTGGCCAACAGATAGGTCTCTTGAAGACAGCATACATTTCGGTCTTGCTTCTTTATCCAACTTGCCACTCTGTACCTTTAAATGGGACATTTACCTCATCTACATCCGAGGTTAATATTGGTATGTGAGGATTTGACCTAGTCATGTTGTTAGCTGGTTGTTACACAGACTTGATTGTTTAGTTGCTTTATAGTGTCAGTGGGCTATGTGTTTTTGTGGTGGCAGGCAACAGTCCTTTGTTTTGTTTTCCATGTTTAGCACTCTCTTAAGGACGGCAGTCTGGTAATAATGAATTTCCTTAGTGTTTGCTTGTGTAAAGAGGATTTTATTTCTCCTTTGCTTATGAAGCTTAGTTTGGCTGGATATGACATTCTTGGTTGGAATTTTGTATCTTTTAGGATGCTGAATATACTTCCCCAATATCTTCTTGTTTGTAAGGTTTCTGCTGAAAAGTCTACTGTTAGCCTGATGGGGTTCCCCTTGTATGTGACCTGCCCCTTCTCTCTAGCTGCCTTTAACATTTCTCCTTTCGTGTTGACCTCAGAGAATCTAGTGAGTATGTGTCTTGGGGATGGTTGTCTGATATAGTATCTTTTTTTTTTTTTTTGAGACAGAGTCTCACTCTGCTGCCCAGGCTGGAGTGCAGTGGCACAATCTTGGCTCACTGCAACCTCTGCCTACCTGGTTTAAGCAATTCTCTTGCCTCAGCCTCCCAAGTAGCTGGGACTATAGGCACGTGCCATCACCCCTGGCTAATTTTTTGTACTTTTAGTAGAGATGGGGTTTCACTATGTTAGCCAGGATGGTCTCAATCTCCTGACCTCATGATCTGCCCGTCTTGGCCTCCCAAAGTGCTGGGATTACAGGCATGAGCCACCATGCCTGGTCAATATAGTATCTTCCTAGGGTGCTCCAAATTTCCTGAATTTGCATGCCAATCTCTCTACTGAGGTTGAGGAAATTTTTGGGCCAATATCCTCAAATATATTTTCCAAGTTGCTTGCTCTCTGTGGGATGCTAATGGATTATAGGTTTGGTCTCTTTATATAATACCGTATTTCTCAGAGGTTTTGCTCATGAAAAATTTTTCTTCATTTTTGTCTGAGTTGATTTGAAGAACTGATCTTTGGGCTCTGAGATTCTTTCCTCAGGTTGGTTTTTCTACTGTTAATATTTCTGATTCTAATGTGAACTTCTTATAGTGAGTTTTTCAGCTCTAGAAGATAAGTTTCGTTCTTAAAATGGCTATTTCATCTTTCAGCTCTTGTATAATTTTACTGTATTCCTTAGATTCCTTGGATTGGCTTCAACTTCCACCTGAACCTCAATGATCTTTGTTGCCATCCAGATTCTGAATTCAATGTCATTTCAGCTATTTCAGTCTGATTAAAGACCATTGCTGGGGAGCTAATATGGTTGTCTGGAGTTGAGAAGACATTCTGGCTATTATAGTTGCCAGAGTTCTTTCACAGGTTCTTTCTCATCTGTGTGGGGTGATGTTCACTTCATGTTTGAGATCATTGTCCTTTAAATGGGGCTTTTTGCTTTTATATTCTTTGATGCTTTTGAGGGTTTAACTATAGTATAAGTTGGGTTCAGTCAATTGGCTTTGTTTCTGGATGATTTCATGGGGCCAAGGCTTAGTTCTGCATTCATAGGCTGAGTGCTCTAAACCTGGGGGCTGGGACCAGGCCTGCAGCCTTTTTCTCTGGCCCTGCTAGTTTAAGCAGCTGCTGTACTGGTGGGGCTGAGGTGTTCCCAGTCTCCTGGCAAAAACACCCTTATGGAGGGGTGCTGGCAAAAATGATTCCATGGGGCATTGACAGGGTGATGGGGGTCCCTATGTATGCATACCAGAGGCAGGGCAGTGGTGGGTCTCACATGCACCAGTGGCATGTCCCTCATGCAGCATGCAAATTTCTTTTCAGGATTTTTCCATTTACAGCTGACCCATGAACAATGCAGAAGTTAGGGAAGCCAATCCCTGCCCCTACAATGAAGTTAAAAATCCACATACTTTTGACTCCCTGAAATCTTAACTGGAAGCCTTAATGCTAATATAAACAGTTGATTAACACATATTTTCTAAGTGTCATACGCTGTATTCTTACAATAAATTAATCTAGAGAAAAGAAAACGTTATTAAGAAGGTTATAAAGAAGAGAAAATACATTTACGGTAAGGTATAATATTTATCAATACCATAAGTTTACAATGTCTGTTTACAAGATGAAGCATTATGGTGAGCAACTGCAGCTGCAGACCTCAATCTATGGTACACATCAAGCAATTCAACTTTTTCTTGTAATGTCATGATTTTTCTCTGCTTCTTGGGAGAACTTTCAGCATCACTAGTGGCATTTCATATGGGTCTCAAGCTGTCATTCAAGGTTTATGGTATTGGACCAAACAATGAAAAATATGTGAGAACTGTGAAAGACCATTTTTTATCTCTGATACTTTACTGGAGAGATGAACTGCTCACACAGAGGTGATTAGCATCAGATGTCATTTTAAGCAGACAAAACACACGAGTTCACTGCAACAGAAAGAGGAGGTGGCTATGAAATTATTACAATAGTACAGTATGTACTACAGTTAATCTTATGCCATTATGATTTAATACTGCATCTTGTTTATATTTTTCTTGACTGTGAGTGACACCATGTTCAGTCTTTGTGTGCATATGTTTTGGTCAAGTTTATGTTTGTGTGTATCTTATGGTAGTCAATTATAAAATAAACTAGTATCAGCATATATTTTAGGCATTCATGACTTCTCTTTTACTTAAGTTTTCAATATTTCTAAACTACATGGTCTGCCTGTGAGATTTTGCAAATTGTCACAAATCACCAAAAAAATTTCTAATATATTTATTGAAAAAAAAATACATCTGTTGTGGCCAGGCTCAGTGGCTCATGCCTGTAATCTCAGCACTTTGGGAGCCTGAGGCAGGCGGATCACTTAAGCTTAAGCCCAGCCTGGGCAACACAGCAAAACCCCCATCTCTACAACAAATACAGAAATCAGCTGGGCATGGTGGTGTGGTGGGCCTATAGTCCCAGCTACTCAGGAGGCTGAGGCAGGAAGATGGCTTGAGCCCAGGAGGTGGAGGTTGCAGTGAGCCAAGATTGTGCCACTGTACAATAGCCTGGGCGAGAGAGCCAACCCTGCCTAAAAAAAAAAAAAAAGAAAGGAAAAAGTCAGGCACACTGACTCACACATGTTATCTCAGCACTTTGGGAGGCTAAGGCAGGTGGATCACTTGAGGCCAGGAGTTCAAGGCAAACCTGGGCAACATGGTGAAACCCTGTCTCTACAAAAAATACAAAAATTAGCCAGGTGTGGTAGCGTACACCTGGGGTCCCATTTACTTAGGAGGCTAAGGTGTGAGAATCACTGGAGCGTGGGAGGCAGAAGTTGCAGTGAGCTGTGATTATGCCACTGCACTACAGCCTGGGTGAGAGTGAGGCCCTGTCTTGAAAAAAAGGAAAACCGTCACTGCCATTCCCCAGGTCATGTACATTTTCTGTATTATTTTCTAGGAGTTGTATAGTTCTGCATTTCACATTTAGGTCTGTGATCCATGTTGAGTAATTTTATTGTGAAGAAGATGAGGTTTTTGCCTAAAATCATTTTTTTGCACGTGGAAGACCAGTGTTCCAGCACCATTTGTTAAAAAGATTATCTTTTCTCTGCTGTACTACTTCCTTTGTTCCTTTATCAAAGACAGTTGACTATACAGTTTTGTGGGTCTATTTCTAGGCTCTCTGTTTGTCTATTCTTTTGCCAACATTACACTGACCACACTGTCTTGATTACTGTAGTTTTACAGTCTTTAAGAAACGTAGTATCAGGCCTTTAGCTTTGTTCCTCTCCTTCAATATTGAGTTGGCTATTCTCTCCATATGGAACTTTGGAATTAGTGTGTCAACATCCACAAAATAACTTGCTGTAATTTTGACTGGGATTATACTGATTCTATAAATCAAGTTAAAGACTGACATTTTGGCCGGGTGCAGTGGCTCATGCCAGTAATCCCAGCACTTTGGGAGGCTGAGGCAGGCAGATCATGAGAACTGTGAAAGACCATGTTTTCTCTGATACTTTACTGGAGAGATGAACTGCTTACACAGAGGTGATTAGCATCAGATGGAATTTTAAGCAAACAATGAAAACACATGAGTTCACTGCAACAGCAAGAGGAGGTGGCTGTGAAATTATTACAGTAGTACAGTATGTACTACAGTTAATCTTATGCATTATGATTTAATACTGCATCTTTGTTCTTCTTTTTCTTGACTGTGAATGACACCATGTACTGATCAAGAGATCAACACCATACTGGCCAACATGGTGAAACCCCATCTCCACTAAATTACAAAAATTAGCTGGGTGTGGTAGCGTGCACCTGTAGTTCCAGCTACTTGGGAGGCTGAGGCAGGAGAATCGCTTGAATCCAGGAGGTGGAGGTTGCTGTGAGCCAAGATCGTGCCACTGCATTCCAGCCTGGCAACAGAGACTCCATTTCAAAGAAGAAAAAAAAGATTGACATTTTAACAATATTGAGTTATGAATATATGAATATTCTATCTATGAATATAAAATCTGTTTTTTCTGAACTCTTTAATCAGTTTTCTAGTTTTCCTCATATAGATATTTCCTCATATAGATCTTACATATTTTGTTAGATTTACACCTAATTATTTCATTTGGGGGGATAATAATGTAAATGGTGTTATGTTTTTAATTTCAAATTCCACTTGTCCATTGCTGGTATATAGGAAAGCAACTGACTTCTGTATATTAACCTTGTAGCCTACCATCTGCCTATAATTGCTTAGTAGTTCCAGGAGGATTCTGATGTTGATTCTTTCAGATTTTCTATATAAACAATTATGTCATCTGCAAAGACAGTTTTATTTCTTCCTTTCCAATCTGGATACCAGTAATTTGTTTATTGTGTATTTATTTTATTTGTTGAGACAGGGTCTCACTATCACCCAGGCTAAAGTGCAGTGGTGGGACTACAAGCGTGTGCCACCATACCCAACTAATTTTTGTATTTTTTGTAGAGACAGGGTTTCACTATGTTGCCCAGGCTGGTCTCAATCCCCTGGGTTCAAGCAATCTGCCCAAGCTACTGTGATTACAAGCATGAGCCATCATGCCCAGCCCTTCTTCCCCTTTTTTGAGTCTTACTGCATTGGCTAGAACTTCCAGTACAATACTGAAAAGAATGGTGAGGGGACATCCTTACCTTTATTCCTGGTCTTAGTGGGAAAACTTAAGGTCTCTCACCATTAATTATGATGTTAGTTGTATTTTGCAGATGTTCTTTTTATGAAATTGAAGAAGTTCCCCTCTATTCCTAGTTTGCAGAGTTTTTCTTTTTAATCATAAATGGGGTTGGATTTCGTCATATGCTTTTTCTCCATCTATTGATGGGATCGGGTGATTTTTCTTCTTTAGCTTGTATATGTGATAGATTACACGAATTGATTTTCCAAATTTGATACAGCTTTGCATACCTGAGATAAATTCCCCTTGGTCATAGAACACAATTCTTTTCACACATTTTTGGATTTGATTTGTTAATACTTTGAGGACTTCTGTTCATTAGAAATATTGGTATGTCATTTTCTTTTCTGTTAATGTCTTTGTCTGGTTTTGATAACAGGACAATGCTGGCTTCATAGGAAGTGTTAGGAAGTTTCTCCTCTACTTCTATCTTCTGGAAAAGATTGTAGAAGAGCAGTACAATTTGTTCCATAAATGTGTGATAGAGGCTGGGTGCAGTGGCTCATGCCTATAATCCCTGCACTTTATGAGGCCAAGATGAGCGGTTGAAGTCAGGGGTTTGAGATCAGCCTGGCCAACATGGTAAAACCCTGCCTCTACTAAAAATACAAAAATTAGCCTGGGGTGGTGGCATGTGCCTGTAATCCCAGCTACTTGGGAGGCTGAGGCAGGAGAATCACTGGAACCCAGGAGGTAGAGGTTGCAGTGAGCCGAGATTGCATCCCACTACATGCCAGCCTGGACATAAAGAGCAAAACTCAGTCTCAAAGAAAGAAAATGTGTGGTAGAATTCACTAATAAACCCATGTGGGCCTTGCACTTAATGTTCTGAATGTTATTTATTCCTGATTTAATTATTTTATTTATTTTGAGATGGAGTTTTGCTCTTGTTGCCCAGTCTGGAGTGCAATGGCACTATCTTGGCTCAACGTAGCCTCCGCCTCTCGGTTTCAAGCGATTCTCCTGCCTCAGCCTCCCAAGTAGCTGGGATTACAGGCATGCGCCACCACGCCCAGCTAATTTTGTATTTTTAGTAGAGACGAGATTTCTCCACATTGTTCAGGCAGGTCTCGAACTGCTGACCTCAGGTGATCCGCCCACCTCAGCCTCCCAAAGTGTTGGGATTACAGGCGTGAGCCACTGTGCCTGGCTGATTTTTAAAATATATATATATATCTAGGCCCATTATCTATTTCTTCTAGCGTCCTAGCAGATTTAGTCTTTCAAAAAAAAATGGGTCTATTTCATGTAGGTTATTGAATTTGTGGGCAGAGACTTGTTCATAGTATTCCTTTATTTTCTTTATTATCCTTTTGACATCCATGTAATCTGCAGCCATGTCCCCTTGTTCACTTCTGACATTAGTAGTCTGCCTTTTTTCTCAATTAGCTTGAATAGTTTTCCATTTAAAAAAAATCTTTTCAAAGACCCAACTTTGGGGTTCATTGATTTTCTTTGATTTCCTGTTTCCAGTTTCATTGATTTCTGCTCCTTTTCTTTTATTCTGCTTACCTTAGATCTAAATTATTTTCCTATGTTCCTAAAGAAGGTGCGTATTCATTTTACATCTTCTTTTCTAATATGTGCAACCTAATAGTATACATTTCCCTGAATATACTGCTTTAGCTGTACTCTAAAATTACAAGTTGTACTTTCATCTTTAGTTCAAAGTATTTTAAAATTTGTCTTGAGATTTCTTCCGTGATTGCATACTATTCAGAGTTGTGTTGTTTCACCTCCAAGCATTGGAGGACTTTCCAGCTATCTTTCTGTTGATGTCTGGTTTAACTCCCCTGTGAGTCTGGGAGTAGACATTTTGTGACTTCTATCCTTTTCAATTTATGAAGGTGTGCTTATGGCCCAGATATAGTGTATCTTAGTGAATGTCCCATGTGAGCCTGACAGGAGTATTCTGCTTCTGTTGGATCAAGCAGTCTGTCAACTCAATTATATCAAGTTGACTGATGGTGTTGTTGAGCTCAACTATTGATTTTTTGCTTGCTGCATCTGTTCATTTCTGATAGAGTGGTGTTGAGGATTCCAACTTTAACAGTGGATTTGCCTGTTTTTCCTTGCAGTTCTAAGAGTTTTTACCTTGTGTATTTTGGCATTGTACAGTTAGGTGCATACACATAACGGACTGTTGCCTACTTGAAGAACTGATCCCGTTCTCATTATGTAATGCCCCTCTTTATGGCTGGTAACTTTCCTTGCTCTAAGTCTGCTCTGTCTAAAATAATATAGCTACTCCCACTTTCTTTGATTAGCATTAGTATGGTATACCTTTCCCCGTTCCTTATCTTTTAATTGATACGTATCTTTATATATATTTAAAGTTTCTTGCAGACAACTGCTGTGGTTTGAATGTGGTCTGTTCCTACCAAAACTCACGTTGAAATTTGATCCCCAACATGACAGTGTTGGGAGGTAGGGCCTAGTGGGAGGTAGGTATTTGGGTCATAGGAGTAGATCCTTCATAAATAGATTTAACACCCTTCTCTGGGGTGTGTTCTTGTTTGTGTGGGAATATATTAGTTTCCTTGAGAGTGGGTTGCTGAAGACTCTGGCTTCCTTAGTTTCTCTCTCTTGCTTCTCCTCCTGACACGTGACCTCTTTGTACATGTCCACTTTCCCCCACGAGTTGAAGCAGCCTGAGTTCCCCAACAGATATGGCTGCCCAATCTTGAACCTTCCAGTTATCATAATCATGGGCCAAATACCTGAATACGAGAATACTGAGTACCAGACTACTGAAGCCCAGACTCAAGCATTTTGTTGTAACAACACAAAATAAACTAAGACAACAACGTAGAGTCGAGTCTTGCTTTTTAATCTACTTTGGACAATCGTTTCCTATTTCTTCTCCTTTTTTTGAGACAGAGTCTCACTCTATTGCCCAGGCTGGAGTGCACTGATACAATCTCGCTCCCTGCAAACTCTGCCTCCCAGGTTCAAGTGGGAAGACAGGGTTTCACCATGTTGCCAGCCTGGTCATGTACTCCTGACCTCAAGTGATCCACCCCCCTCGGCCTCCCAAAGTGCTGGGATTACAGGCGTGAGCCTCCGCTCCAGGCCGACGATCTTTTTTATTCGTTTCTTTCTATAAGGTCATTATTGTCCCCACTCTCATTCTTGATTTTAGTATTTACACCATTGATGTTTAAAGTGATCACTGATATGACTGAATTAATTTCTACCATTTGTTACTGCTTTCTATCATTGCCCTTATTCTTTGTTTCTACTTTTATTTTCCACTTTTTTGCCTTTTGTGCATTTCATATGTGAAATGGGCATTTCATATGTGTCTTAGTCCATTTGAGCATAAAAACAAAATAGACTGGCTTACAAACACCAGAAGTTTGTTTTTAGCATTTCTAGAGGATGGGAAATCCAAAATCAAAGTGCCTGCAGACCTGGCCCACTTCTTGGTGCACAGAAAACGATCTTTTCACTACAACTTCAGATGGTGGAAGAGAAGCGCTAGCTCTCTAGGTTGTTTTTTGTTTGTTTGTTTTAAAATAAAGGCACTTTTCTTATTATGACAGCTCTGACCTCATGACCTAATCACCACGTAAAGGCTCTACTATGTAATCCCAGCACTTCTGGGGTTAGAATATTAACATAGGATTTTTTTTTTGGTGCCACCAAGCCTGGCTAATTTTTTGTATTTTTAGTGGAGATGGGGTTTCACCATGGTAGCTAGGATGGTCTCAATCTCCTGACCTTGTGATCCGCCTGCCTTGGCCTCCCAAAGTGCTGGGATTACAAGTGAGCCACCGTACCCAGCCTCAACATATGAATTTTAAGGGAACACATTTAGACTCCCAGCATTCCACTCGTGCTTCCCTCAAATTCATATCTATGTCACAAGCAATATACATTAATTCCATCCCAACAGCCCCCAAACTCTTAAAACGTTCCAGCACCAACTCCAAAATCTCAACTTCAGAGTTCCATCTAAATCTGATATAGGTGAGATTGAAAGTATGATTCATTCTGAGGCAAACTGCTCTCTAGCTGTGAAATAAACATGTTCTGTGCTTCCAAAATACAATGGTGGGATGGGCATAGAATACACATTTCCATTTTAAAAGGGGGAAATAGTAAAGAAGAAAACAGTGACTGCTCCCAAGTAAGTCTGAAACCCAACAGAGGAAACAGTATGAAATCTTAAGGCTTGAGAATAATCATTGGCTCAATGTTCTGTTCTCCAGGCCCACTAGAGTGATAGTGTCAACTTCAGGACACAAAGTGGTGGCAGCCTTGCCCTGTGGCTTTGGGTGGCCCTGCCCCTTAGGCAGCCATGTGCCTGGGCCTTGCTCCTGCCTCCACAGTAGCTCTATGCCTGGATCATGCAACCAAGGCTCCCCTGGAAACCACCACTAGTGGCTCTACTGGTCTGCAGTCATGGGGGCAATCCTGCCCCCATGGCTCCACAGGACATGGGCCTAGTGGGGACCCTTTGTAGTAGCCCTTCCCCTACAGTGGTTCTCTGCCTCAGCCCCATTGCTCTCTTGGAACATCCTTTTAATTCTGGGGGAAAGCAGCCATGCCCCCACATCTTTGCACTCAGGGCCTGTGATGGGTAGCTCTGATGAACTCAAAAATGCCTTTGGGGTCATTCTTCCATTGCCTTGGAAAATAGGTCCTGGCTTCTGTTTATAGATAGCAGACCAATCTTTCTCTTAATAACATTTGGCCTTCACTGAGATTGGTCAATCCATACTAATCACCTAACCAAAGAGTTACTTGGCCAGACCCTTTCCTCCTGAACAAGGTTTTTCATTCTTCCAATATGGATACGTTGAGTTTTCCAAATTTTTGAGTTCTGCTTCCCTTTTGATCATCAATTCTAAATTATCTTTCTTCCCTCATTTTACTATAAACAATTCAAAGGAACCAGGCTGCCCCTTCAACACTTTGTTCAGAAATAGCTCCAGCTAAAGATTCAATCACTCACAGAGCTACCTGCCGCAAAACACTATAACACAAACACAATTCAGGCAAGTTCTCTGCTGCTTCATCACAAAGATGGCCTTTCTTACTGTTTCCAATAATAGGTTCTTCACCACTGACAGCTCTCTGTATCTGCGAGTCTTCCCAATTTTTGGTGCAGTGATTTGGTCTATGAGCTTACTTCTCTAATGGAGCTTCAAAAAGTTGTTTTTTCTGTTTAGCTTTTCCCTTGTTGTTAGGATGAAGTGATGAATTCTGAGCACCTTACATACCAGGCCAGAAACTGAAATTCCTGTTCGAAGACTTTTGATTACTGAGTCAGTCTTTTGTTATATGCCTATTACTTATTTCCTTTCGAGTCAGTTTTGGGAGTTTGTGTGATTCTAGTTATTTGCCATTTCATCAAGTGTACGTAGTTTTTTAGCATTGTTCTACTTTCTCATAATCCTTTTTCTTTCTGTAAGGTCATTATTGTCCCCACTCTCATTCCTGATTTAGTCATTTGACCATGTGTTTCTTGAACAGCCTAGATAAAAGTTTGCCATTGCCTGTTTATCTTTTTAAGGAAACAACTTGTGGGTTTGTTGGTTTTCTCTCCTGACTTTCTATTCATTTATATCCACTCAAATCTTTGCTAGTTCCTCCCCTCTGCTTGCTTTCAGTTTAGATGATCCAATGTTGTTGCTATGTAACTGTTCGTTGTATTCTTGTACCCCTTAATATTTCTGTAAAATCAGTAATATAAGTACAGAAATAGGCAAAAGTGACCTGCATTGACAGAGTCAGGGAGTTAGCTCTGGGAGAAGGGGGTGCACAAAACAACAGAACTTCTGGGGGCTGTCCTCATTTGCCTCTCCTCTGAATGCTGGCTACACAGTGTGACAGTATTCAGTCTGCAAAAATCCAGTTGGCCAGTGGACACTTTTATTTGTATATGTATGTGTGCTATACTTCACAAAAACTTTGAAGAAACAAACCTGATGTGGGATGTCTGTTCTCCTGGGAGGCTCTGTGGGAAGAAGGCAGTCCAGTGACTGACCAGGAGTAGCAGATACCCAATTAACTTGTACTGATGAAGGATAAACACTCCCCAAAAAGTATACCTGGGGGCAGGGGTGGGGGTGGGGAACTTTGGAGTTACTAGTTACATAGCTGTGTTCACTGTGTGCAAATCTGGCCTGTATATAAGGATGTGCACAGTTTCTTGGATGCAAATGACACTTTGCTAATAAGATGACTTAAAATTTTATTCCCCACAGGACAAAGACCTAGACCTTGTGTCCAAAGCACTGGTGATGATGAGGACAGTAAGAACCATATTAGCACCAATCATCAATTGAGTACCTGCTGCATGCTAGTACCAAGGGCTTGGTGAAGCTTCACAACCACCTATAGAAGAGGCACTATTGTCCCCAGATAGGGAAGCTGAGGCTCAGAGAGCTAAGGCAGCCAGCTACCAAACAGTGGTAATTCAATCATCAGCCCAGCTCTCAAGCCCATGCTGCTGTTTCCAGTTCTAGTAACCTGCCAGGAAGTAGGGGTGAAACCACTGCAGGGAGACAGAAAGATGCAGAGGAAATGGGGAACCCCCTCTCCCAGAGGGAAGGCTGAGTAGAAGGCCTTTTAGCATGGACTGTCCCCTTCTGCAAGCTCTTGAGACCCCACCCACTCAGGAGGCTGTCACTCCATCGTTGAAACTGAAGACTGTGTTCACGGACCCAGAAGATGAGGGTAGGAGGCGAGAGCAGACTCGGTATCTGGATGCCCATGCCAATCAAATACACCACCAGGCAGAAGTGAGCCAGGCCACACTGGACCATGCACAAGTGTGGGAGTGGAAGACACAGACACTGTCCCTGGAAAGGGGCCTGCCCAGCAGGGCCCTGACACTTTACCATCTCCCTCCTTGAGGGTCTTCTAGATTAGTTGAGGGCTTTCTTTTCAAACTTTTCCAGGAGTTGGACAACTGCTTCTTTTACTGCAAGAGAAAGAATGGTTTAAACAGAAAACAGGTCCTAACAGCTACTACTAAAGCAGAATAGTATCACTAAAGGCTGGAGGCTCTGCAGAGACAGTGAAACTATGAAAGGTGGCATGGCAGTGGGACTCCAGTCAGATGGCGGGGTCCTGGGGAAGTGGCATGGAAGTGAGACCCTAGCCTCAGATGGCTTTCCAGAGGGAAGCCCTACAATGATGAAGCCACACAGGCCTGACTGCGGCTTTCAGATGAGGGGATGGCAGAAGCATGTCCTGGTACTTATTGTCCCCTTGATTAGACACTGTCCCCCTTTTCTCACACCCACAAGCAATCATATGAATGTGCCCAGTGTATATCTGGACATATTCCTACAGAAAAATGTGATTCCTGGGTTCAGAAAGCAAGAGTTTGGACAGCAAAGGATTCTACGTCATCTGAATCTCTACCTCCTTATCAGGATAGCACAGGCTACTCCTAGTTTCAGTCTATGTATACACAGAGTGTTCTTATCACCACACTGCTGGGTCTTCACACCTGATGCTGCAGGGGGTCCTAGGGGAGCCTCCTCAGAAGACCTTCGAGGAAGACAGAGGTGTAAGGCATCAGAGCTCTGGGGGACAGACCCCCTTCCCTTTCCAGGGAGACAGTGTGCCCTCCACTCCCACACATATGTGTGGCCCAGTGTGGCCTGGTACACTTCTGCCTGGTGGTGTATTTGATTGGCACAGGCACCCAGACACTTAAGTCTACCCTTTTCCTACCCTCATCTTCTGGGTCCTTGAACACACTCCTCAATTTCAGGGATGGAGTGACAGTCTTCCTACATATACATGACCCCTCCCCCGACTCCTCTGAAGGTGGACCCCAGGCTGCTTCCAGCTCCCACCACTAGGGTTACCTGATAGGCTGGCTTTGTTGCTGTTGTTGTTTGAGGCAGTGGAATTACTGTGCCTTGCTTAAACCACAGTTATCTGGAGCGGGGAGTCAGAACAACCACAGAGAACAAACATGTGCTTTGTCTTTTTATTATTCTTTATTGGTCCTACCAATGTGACTCTTTACCCAGGCCCACTGTTCCTATGCGCACTGGCTTTGTTGACATTCACATCATGTGTCTGTGTCCTGAAAATCTCAATTAATTTCTCCCTTCTATTCTTTTCCATGCTCTGCCTCCTTTCCTCAGAAACTGAAGGCATTTGATTATTACTATTTTTTTGTTTGGGTCTGTGTAAAGGTTCCTTGGCAGGAGAACATGCATATGACTTTAAAATAAAGACCAACATTCTGACACTAAGGTAATGCACAGAAAAAATACAGTACTCAGACATCATTGCAAATAAATACCCCATACAGATGAAGTTATCTCAAATGTAACAATATTTCTTATGAATCAACACTGTAACGGAAGGTAAAAATAGGAGTCCCTACAACTAGGAATAAGAAATGCTTATTCCAGGAAACAGAATTCTTTTATTTTTCTCATTTATATTACTATAATTTTGCCTTTTTTGGAGGAGGAAGGACAGTTTTTCTTCCTCCAAGAATACCAATTTGACAACTCCCACGAACCTCACTTAGCAAACAAAACAGGATGTAGACCTGGTTTGCTAAGGAGTTTTATTGAGTTCTGTTTCCTGAAATTAACAGTGATTAGTTACACCAAGCAAGAGAAGATATAATGTCTCGCTTTCACATTTGCAAAGAATACTATGGCTAACCCTCGTCCCCTACTGCGCATGCCAACAGAGCAGTCGGCCCTCCTGACACCCTCAGCTCTTCACAAACGTGGCGTTCATACAGCTTGCTCAGCTTGTCCCAAAAGGTCCATTTGGTTCCCAAAGCACACTCAAGGTTTTGTGTTTGCTTTCATTTTCTAAGCCCCTGAATTTGCAAGTAAAGGAATCACTGACTAACAGAATTTTGCACAATGACTGTTTTCTTTCCCTCAGTGAAGATGCCCAGGTCTGGCTGTGAGGAGCGCCTGCCTCAACTGCTGTCCACGCTGGCCTTCAGCATGCCCACTAGCTCTTCCCTGCTCGCTTTCCAGAATGATCTGCGCTGGGACACCTCCCTTAACTGATGAAGGCACTACTGGCAATGATTACTAACAAAAAGGTGTTGAAAGAGAACACCCTAAAAATCGACGACTGTAGAATTTTCTAAGTGTACCACAATTTGGCACAACAACCAGAGTAACAAAACAATTCCAATTTGGAATTTTATTGGTACAGTTGTATAAAATTCTGTTAATCAGTCATGCTTCACAATGTCCTAAAACCCAGAAAATTCTGGAATTTGTAGGTAATACTACTCATTCAATAATTTATCTTTTTTTTCAAGTGCCTATTACTGTTTTAACCAGAGCAAAGGTCAAGTTTTCTTCTTGTTACATTGAACTATTCCTAAGAATAATAATAATACAATATGAAAAACCCCAGAATCTGAATACCCTGGATTTCTTAATGAACATGGCATTTAAAATCTGTAATTTCAAACATGAACCACAATGCCGTATGATCTAAAGGCTGCTGGACCACAGCGTGGATACACTTAGCCGAGCTCCTCGCTGGGTCAAAGCTCCCATCTCCAAGTCTAAAGCTACACGCTACGGAGCACACAGCTCTGCCTCGTGCTGACACCAGACCAACACGGTGGGAGCTGAGGTGGACAGCTATAGGACCACGAGCATAGACCACGGCACCTGCGACCGTCTCTACGCGAGGAATTAAGGAAGCAAATATAATATCAAAAGTGCACAGGTTGATCGGATAAAAAAAGAACATGTGTAACAAGGAGCCCCCATGGTGGGTGTTTCCAGCGGGCTCCTGGCGAGCCTGGCAGCCGGGGAAGAAGGGTCTTTGGCCCGTACAGAGGCCTTTCCACGCAGCAGCTCGCGGCATGCTCAACATTAAAGCTTTTTTTCCTCCCATTAAAAACTTGGGGAATGCTATTTTGAAAAGAATTGCAGTGGCATATCCAAAAAGTTTTTAAGTGGGCTTTTAGGTTGCCCTTCCTTCCTCCTTGTGGGTCACGAGAAGGAAGGGGAGGGGGCTGCAGTGTGACAGGGCTGGGTGGCCAAGTCCTCCTGGCAGCTACTCTACAGCTGAAAACAGGAGAAAAGAGAGCGTTAGAAAGCGGTCATCTGTCGCTTCCTGTTCATCTGACAACTGAAGCTCTCCACGTGCTGGGAGGGCACAAGTACGTTAGTTGGCAGAAGAGAAGACCTGCATGTGTTAGGCGGAGCCCAGTGGCTTCAGCGTCCGCAAAGCCCCTTAGGAGTACGGAGAGAAGCTGTGTGCCAGGCTCGCAAGGAGAGGGCAAAGCGTGTGCAGGGTGGGCATGCTGGCAGCCATCCCACTGCCAGTCCTGCTGGGGAAGGGGGATCTGGGCCCAGGATGAACACGCAGGGGACATACATGGACCTGTCCTGGAGTCCGGAGGGGACCAAGACATATTCGGCACCAAAGGGAAGACCACGCAAGGCAGACAGCTGTGGGAGGGGGCAACACGGTCTCTCACCAGGTAACTCGAATGCCCCTTCCGCATGAGAGACAAGGCAAGCAGCCTGCAGGAGAGAAGACTGCAGCCTCAGGTCCAGCTGGCCCCACAGGGTGATCAGGAGAAAAATACTGAGAAACGTTCTGCTTCACAATGTGGGAAGGCAGGCGGCCTAATGCCAAAGCTCTGGCATGGATGGAATCTCTGGAAATGGGAGAGCCCTATGGCTACCTTTCCTCGTTCTCTGTTGCCATCCCTCAAATTGCACTAAATAAAGATACCTACAATCTCCTACTTGTGAATCCTGACAACTGGCCCTGGTCCCATGCAAAACTTTCTCAGCACAGGGCTGGGCTCTGGCTACAACTCTGGGTGTCCAATCCAGCCAAGTCCCAGTGGCTCAGACTTCAGGCTAGAGTTTTCAAAGCCCCACGTCTTTGAGACTGAACCCCCCAAGGAAGGCCTGACAACTGGCTACAGTGATCACCCCAAGTACAAAAGGATGGGCTCTGGATTGAGGACCAAGGTCTGGCCAGGCACTTGGAAAGCTTTTCTCATGAAAAAAGAAAACCTGGGGCCTTGGGCCCTGCCAATCTGTCACCTCACAGGCCACTAGACAAGCATGCTGATCTCAGAAATGAGAAACCGAGCTCTGGATTCCTGGGCTATGGTCAGCTGTGTCTGTGTCGTGTGAGTCTGGCCAGCAGAATACCAGGGCTCAGGGCTGCTCTTCTCAGGGCTTGGGGAAGAAATTCTGCACTTCTGCCCTGAATATGATTTGCAGTGAGGTACTGCATAAATTACAATGTAATCCTTTCTGTGAAACTATGCCAAGTGCAGAGCCATCCTCTGAGGTCATACCTGTGATTCCGGCTGGAACCTCCTAAAATTGCTTTCTAGTGCTGACATTAGACACATGCGAGGAACATGCAAGTCTCAACTCAGGTTCTGCCCCTTTTGAGCGCCGAGGGAGCAGACCAGGATTCCCTCCCTTGGGTTTCCCCAAGGGTGCCCAGGGCTTAGAAGATGCTTTCATCACACGTCTGCTCCAAGAATGTGTAGCTCCATCCCCACTTCTGACCCCCACCTAAGAGAGCAGCTGAGGACTGGGTGCTCCTGAGGGGGCTTCAAGGAGTGAGAAGTGACACAAAGCTCTCACAAGTGTCCTGCTGATGCACGTGCCCCATGGCATCTAGGCTAGAATCCTGCCCTCTGTGCATTAGTCACGTTAAGATTGACCTAGCGCCGCCGTCCCACTGCTGCTGGGTTAGTTGAGGTGAAGCAGATGTTAGCTGCAGCGTGCGGCACCCCACAGCCCCTAATCACAGTAAATGCTGTGCTTCTCGCTGCAGAACACCTGGTTGGCCAGCCCAGTGCCCTCGGCCCTGTCGCTGGCACAGGCGCAGGTGTGACTTACGCTCGGGGTGGCTGGCTTGGCCTTCGGAGCAGCTTTGGCACGGCCACGCCGGGTCTGCTCATGGTCCAGCTCGAGCAGCTCCAACCGCTGGGTCAGCGCCAGCTTCTGCTGGATGGCCATGCGCAGCAGCGAGTTCAGCGTCTTCTTCTCATCCTCAGCGGCCGCCAGCTGCCGCTGCATCTCATCCAGCTGTGTGATGTACTCGTCACACCTGTGGGTACCGAAAGCATGACTGAGGGGCGGGCAGAGCCTGAACAGGGGAGGGCTGCACAGCCCTCTGACAGCCCCGCATCAGAGCCATCCCTCAGTGTGGCCTCTGGGCTGGAGGGTGGGGCTGGGGGAGAATCATTCTGGCTTCTTTTAGCACAGGCTTTGCTCCGACAAGTCCCTGATAAGGGTGAGAGGGAGGCTTGGGCCCGGGCAGGGCAGCCCTATGATATTGGTTTGAGTTTTGTGGTTTTATGGAGGATGGGCAGCTTTGTTCATTTGGCTGCATGTAGCTCTTACAAAGAGGCTATGCCCCTTAGTAACTGGGTTTCTTCTAAGAGGGGCTCTCCCCACTTCAAGGCCTTGAGGTGGCCTGGGGCATCAAGACATGGAGAAGCCAAGGCTTCTAGGGTGTGGATGTAAACCTAAGCAAGACTGGGCTCGTTCCCAAGGTCGATGCTTTGTCAGTCCGTGCTGAGCACTGAGTGAAGCCAAGGAACCACGTGTGTGGCACATCAACAGCCTCATCCTGAAACCCGGGTGCAGAGCTGTGGGAGGGTGTGGTCTGTCCCTGGACACCCTTCTTCCATATGTCCCATATGGGTGGGGCTGGGTAGGGACACAGAGACACAGGGTGGGTTAAGCCTGGGGACTCCCTGGGCAGTGGAGCTGTTCAGGTACTGAGTGCAACCCCCCGCCGCCCACATGTGCGCCACTCTGCCTGTCCCCACCCGCCAGGAGCCAGCCCTTGGATAGCACCCTCTCCAAGGACTCTGCTGCCCACCATTTTGGGGACACACACTGAGCTGTGATCCTTGCAGTTTCGAAATCTTGGCTCCATCTGAAAAGTTAAGTTTTACAATAAAACAAATTTTAAAAGTTGTAGTGTTTACATGCCAGATGCTGAGAAACTGGAATTTTTTCCCAAGCTCAAGGAAGACAGGATACTTCCAGAGAAACCCTGTAACTCTTCCTTGTCTGTACCCCGCCCTGGCAGGGCCTGCAGGGATGCTGAGAAACTGGGAGTGCCTGGCACCAGGCTTGAGAGAAGCAGCCCCTATGTGCAGTTCCCACCCTGTCCAGCTCAGAGCCTCAGCTTGCTCACCCATAAAAAGGAAACATCTAGGTTATCTGCTGGGCCCATGGTGGGTTGGCTGTCCCCCATGCAGGGCTAGCACCATGGTGCCATCCCAACATGACCCAGCAGGTGGCGCTACCCATCTTTGGAAGGTGAAAGACAGAGGTACCTCTCAGGGGGCACCTGGGAAGATGCTGGAACCAGGACCTGCCCCACAGAGGCCCCTAAACACCTAGGGAGCCTCGATTTCCAGCCTTGGGGTCTGACTCCCAGCCAGGGAGGGGTGTACACTCACCCCTTGAGGTGGCCTGGGGCATCAAGACATGGAGAAGCCATGGCTTCTAGGGTGTGGATGTAAACCTAAGCAGGATTGGGCTTGTTCCCAAGGTCGATGCTTTGTCAGTCTGTGCTGAGCACTGAGTGGAGCCAAAGAACCACGTGTGTGGACACATCAACAGCCTCATCCCAAAACCAGTGGGCAGAGCTGTAGGAGGTCCTGGGGCAGTTCCTGGTTCCAGCATCTTCCCAGGTGCCCCCTGACAGGGTCCTCTTTCACCTTCCAAAGATGGGTAGCACCACCTGCTGGGATGGCTCTGGGCCAGTAACCCCAGAGCCCATTACTAAGAGTCCTCCACAGAGGAAAGAAAGCTGGCCTCCTCCTAGCCTCAAGGCCCTCTCCCCACCCTCCCCGGATTGGCAGGGTGGAGGATGGGAGGTGAGTACCCAGTGGTCACAATGACACAGAGGTACAGGTCTGTGCACAGAGGTGGGACCCCAACAGTGGACCCCAGCAGTGAGCTGCTCCAGCCAGGAGGATAACTGGGCTTCTTCTAGGAGGGGCTCTCCCCACTTCAAGGCCTTGAGGTGGCCTGGGGCATCAAGACATGGAGAAGCCACGGCTTCTAGGGTGTGGATGTAAACCTAAGCAGGACTGGGCTTGTTCCCAAGGTCGATGCTTTGTCAGTCTGTGCTGAGCGCTGAGCGGAGCCAAGGAACCACGTGTTCTGAATCTACAAACCTAAACACACACCTGTGCCTTATGGCCAAGTTCTTGGGAGCAAATACCTCATGACCGAAAAGGCCAGGACTCCTCTGTCACCTGGTGGCCTCAAGTAAGTCCCTGTAAATGTTGGATCTAAGGGTGGGGGCCCAAGCACCCCTAGCACCCTCTGAAGCTCTGCCACTCTGGCCCATCCACTCCAGGATCTGCTCTCCTCAGCTCTTCTGCCCTCAGTCTCCATATAAGCAGAGCAGAGACAAGCCTGGGCCTGCTGGGGTTTCATTCACAGCAAAATGGAACCGGCCCCAAAGAACCCGGCTCCTGGGGGCTGGGTTGGGTGCAACAGGAACAGAAAAAGGATCACACACGCTCTGCAATCCCCGGCCACGTGTGGGCACCTGCCAGGCATGCTCCACGCTCCAGAACCTGCTTGTGTAACCTTGGGGGAAGCTGAGGTGCAGCAGCTGGGGCCCCCAACCCCATGTGGCCCCCATATCGTCTCACCCTTTCTTGTCACTAAGTTGAGCACCAATGTGCCAGAGATGTGCTAGTGGCCATGCTTCCCCAATCTTGTACCATGCTGGCTCCAATGCAGCTGGGCCTAGCCACTGAGCAGGCAGGGTTGCAGGCCTCAGCATGAGGCAGTGAGAGGCTGTGAGTGCCAGGAGCAAGCACGGAGGACAGCTGGCCTTGTGGAAGGGGAGGGCCCAACAGCAGCATGATTACCTGGTGGCAAACATGGCGCGCAGCGAGGAGAAGGTGGCTGCGTCCTCCTTGAGGGCCTTGAGCTCGTTGCGCAGCTTCATCATGGTCTCGGTAACCATGGCCTTCTCATTTTCATACTTGCTCTTCAGGTTGGCAAGGGCCACCTCAGCTGTCTGAGGGACAGACAGGTAAGGCAGGTAAGTGAAAGGTGTGAAGTCAGCCTAGAGGTACTCTGGGCGCAGGATGGGGAGCCCTGGTCTGAAGTGGTGCCCGAGAAGAAAGCTCCTGGGAGGCCCCTCCCTCTGACAAACCCTGGGGATGGACTCCAGCAGCTGTGCCATGGGGAGTGCTACCCACTCATTCTGACTGGCAGAGGGACTACCCCCAAACCTGCCCAAGGGACCCCTACAAAGCCCCACAATCACTCTCCGAATGCAGCTCTCACATGTTTTCCCTCTAGCATCAGGAAGCACTATGAGGCAGTCATAGTGAGTGAATGGCAGCAGCATTTCTCACTGGCTGAGTGGCTTTGCCAAGGGACCCTTGCTCCCACCTGCTCGCTCCACCCTCCCAGGTGGGGGACCTGAGCAGGGGAGGGCCGGTGGCCAAGCTGATATACAGCTGGCTCTACCTGGTGACACAAGCCTGGGGGGGCCCTGTGTTGGGAGAGGAAGGAGGCCAAGGGGAAACACACTTAGGCCAGCAGTGGGTGACAAGTGCCCCTGCCGCCTGGTGCCTCACCTGCTTGTTGGCCTTGAGCACAGTGCGCAGCGTGGTGATCTGCTCCCGCTTGGTGCTGAGCAGTGACTTCAGCTTGAGGATCTCCTCCATGAGTGCCTCCTTGTCCTTGTCCACGGCAGGGCCCAGCTCCTGCGAGGCGATACGCTGGCGTGACAGCTCCGTGGTACGGTCCACAGCTGCCTGCAGGTGCTTGATTTGGTCGCGGATGATAGCAATCAGGTTGTAGATGTTCATGGGTTCCCGGCGTGGGTCACTCAGGGGTGATGGCAGTGAGGAGCCAGGCAAGGGGCTGCTGTCCCCGGTTCTGCCGTCTGCTCGGCCAGTCTCAGGAGCCAGCAGCCCCTTGGGTAAGAGGATGGGTGAGCGGCGGCCACGCCCTTCAGGGCTGGTGCGGCCCCCAGGGCTGGTGCCGGCCCCGCCCTGGCCCTCACGGTAGTAGTCCAGCATGACACGGTTGGGCGTCTCATTGTTGCACATGCACACATGGTGGTAGAGATTGGCCAGCTCCTCACTGAAGGTGACCAGCTCATCCTGGGCCACACTCAGGCTGCCCTGCGTCTCGCCAGCAACATCGCTCACCTTCTTCAGCTCCTTCTCCAGCCGGGCCAGCAGCTCACGGTCCTGGTGGCTGGACTTCTCTAGCAGGGAGACCTTCTCCGTGAGCGCCTGGCCCTCAGCCTCATAGCGGCCCTTCTCCTCAGCATGCTGGGCCTCACGAGCTTCGTGTGTGCTGCGCAGTGCCTTGAGCTGCTCACGGAGCTCGCCAGCCTCGGCCACGGCCACGTGGTACTTGCAGGCCAGGATCTCAGGCCCGTTGATGTCCACCTCGTAGTAGTCGCCGTCCTCATGACTGTCACGGTCCTTCTCGTTGTCCAGGGCTGTCTGCCGCTCCTTGCCAGCCTGCAGGCGCCGCAGGGCACTCAGGTTCTCTGTGAGGCGGGTCACCTTCTCCTGCTGCTCTGACAGGGATCCCCGCGTGTGCTCCAGCTGCTTCTGTGTATCCTGCAGTGTCGCCAGCAGGCCCGCCTTTTCCCGCTCCATCTGCAAAGGCACAGGCAGCATGACACAATGTCAGTGGCTTTGGACCCCAAGAGCTTTGGACCCTAGGATAGCCCAGTGACATCCCACCCCATGTCAGGGCAGGTTGTGAGCCCCAGGTTCCTTGGCCATGCTGTCAGTGAGGTGGACAGGGAAACACAGGGTGAGGAAAGGATGGAATTCACACTGGGCTCTCAGAACACTGCCCACCAGTAATGGTGGTCACCTTCAATGCAGGCTCTTTCCCCACCAGTGCTACAGGGGAGCTGGGCTCAGAAAGTGGAGCTCTGGGCTGGCTGGGTGGGTAGCGGGAATATTAGTGCCCTAGCCCTCTGCTTCGGAAGACAGGACTCAGTTGCCTTGGATCAACAGGGATCCATGTCTCAGGAGATGAACCCATGCATGACCCTGGCGGGCCCCTCTGACTCCTGGCCTGCGTGTGGGAATCACATGTGGGGCCAGTGTCTCATCACTTCACCCTGGCACCACATAGGGAAACAACGTGGATGCCACAATGCCAGGAAACCACTTCTCTGGGACTCTATGTGTGCTCCTGGAGTTCCATTTATGGTAATGATGCAGGAGTTAAAATCAATGTAAGGAAAGGAGAAAGGTAACATCAGCAGAGTGTCAGGTAAGCACTGCTCAGGGAGCCCTGAAGAGCTAGAGTGGGGACGGCAGGCAGAAAGCCCCACTGCCTGCTCACCTGCATCAGCTGCTGCTTCAGCTTCTGGATCTCGGAGATGTTGAGCTCACTGAGCAGGTCGGAGACGAGGCTGGGGGAGGGCGGTGCAAGGCCCTCCTTCTTGGGTGTGGAGGTCTTGTTGTCCAGGGGCAGTTTGGCCAGGCTGCCGTGCTCAAAGCCGTTGACCAGGGCCTCGGCATCATTGTTGGGCTCAGCAGCGTCGTCACTGAACTTTAGGCCATCCAGCGAGACATGCAGGTGGCTGGTGTAGAAGGAGTCGTTGATGCTCATGTAGTGTGACAGCTCCTTGCGCAGGCTATTCTTCTGCTCGCGCTCCGTCTTCAGCGTCTCCAGCGCCTCCTCCAGCTGCCGCTCTGAGATCTCCTTGAGGCGGATGGCATCCTCCAGCTGGCTGTTGAGGTACTCAGTCTCCTCCTCCAGACGCTTGATCTCATGCTTGAGGCCCTCAAACTCCACCTGGGAAGAGAAGTCAACGCTCCTATGTCAAAGCAACGTGGAAGCTCCTTTTAGGCCCCATGAATGAAGAAAACACACCAGCACACCAACTTCCACCACCATGACACGAGGTGAAGCACCAGATGAACTGCCATCCTGGGAAGGGAGGCAGCCCATCCAGGCCAAGGCGCTTGCTCTGCTCAGAGATGTGGATGCTAAGAGGGTTCTGTGGCATTAGATGCAAATGCACAGAAATGTTCAGCCTAGCCCACCTACCACTGGGACCAGCAGACATGGGGAGGGGAACATAAATGTCTGAGGTGGCCCCAAGCCCCGACTATACATGTGGAGATATACCAAGAACACACCTCCACCCATAGAAAGCTGCCAACCTTCTATTAGGTCATTCACAAATATTACCATGTGCATGCTGAGTTAAAATTCTATAAAGTGACTTAATTAACATTAACAGTTAACCAAATATCTTAAGATACATAAAAAATACATTTCAATGTGTGCTATGATCATGACTTCTAGCCATATTTCAAAATGAAGGAACAGAAACTCCCCTGAAGGCAGAACATCTCAGCCACTAAACCTCCACACGCACACGACACCCAGACCCAGAGGAGCTCGAAGGTAGATGGGAAAAGCTACATTAAAGTCTTGTCTACATGCAATTGTATTCGCAGGTAGACAAGGAAAACACAGATAGAAACTGATGCCTGATGTGGAGCTCAGAGTTTGTGGGCAATTTCTAAAACTATTTCTTACTTTTCTGTAATATTTGGGTAAAAAGTAAGAAACAAACCAGTAACAGGAAGTGCTGAGCACATCTCTGTGGGTCTTGGGTCAGAAGGGGCACCCATTACCACATCCAAGGTGTGCTCACAGAGGGAGGGCGTGCACCCTCCAGTCTCAGCACCACAAATGGGGAGGTGAGGAATCCCAGAGAGGGAGGGAGAGTCAGACTCCACTGAGTGCCAACCCCGAGGACAGGGTCACCCCAAGCCTCAGTTTCCCTTCTCCTAAGGCCACTCTGCGCTGGGCTCTGCTGACAGCAGCACCAAAGACCAAATGGTGCTTACGATGTAAACAATGGCTAAGACTGTTAATGTGCACGAGCTGTCACTGAGGGACCAGTCTGGGAGCTCTGCATAAACACATGAGCTTCCTGCTCTGGGCATAAATACCACGTTCCCTGACAGTGAGATGCAGAGGATTTTGGTGGTAGAGGATTTGAGGAAAGCAAAGAAGGTATCCATGGCGTTTTGGGGGAAGGTTTGGGGTTTCCTGAGAGAAAAGACTTCCATTCCCCACCACGCAGGAGTGTGGTTCTTGGAGAGAGAAGGGTAAGTTCAGGCCTTGAGTGGCAGCGGAGCCCACGATAATTTAGTCACATCACAGAAAGAAGGGACCCTCCCCATTGACTCTGTCACAGGCAGGCCCTGCTCTTCCCTGGCAGAGAGGGGTCCCTCTGAGACCCCATCAGAGACAGAGGGGTTCCTATTCATCCCTGTGACAGAGAGGACCTTCCTCATCCCCATCACAGGCAGAGGCATAGGGATATTGTAGGCCTCATGGTCAGCACTTGATGGGGGAAAGAGTCTGAAAGTCTAGCTTGGGGTTTTCTAGTGTAACCTCTTCATCACCTCCAGATTTTTATTTTCATTTTGTTGGCTGGGACATCTCAGCTTGGCCAATGTCAGCAAACACTGTAGCCAGAGTTTCATCTTTTGGAGGGTCTGGGCCCCGTTGAGTGTATCCCCTGCCTCCACAGTGGTAAAGCTGGCCCTGGGCTTCGGGTGTGTGGAATGAGACAGGAACTCCTTCTGAACAGGGAAAGGGGCTGAGCAAGAGGGCCTCAAGGCCCAGTTAACCCACGTGTCACCTCCACCCCATAGACCCAAGACTTGCCTGGTTCTGTCTGAGCACAGACACTTGCTTCTGCAGACTGATGTTCTCCTCCTCCAGCTCCGAGTAGTCCTGCAGCAGGCGAGCTTCCCGGAATTTGTACTCCTTGATGTCATCCCGCAAGCGGCCACGCTGGATCTCCACATTCTGGTTGATCTGCAGGGGGTAAGGGAAAGGCAGGTGTGAGCAGCCTCCACAGGGCACAAGGGTGGACTCAGTGCAGCCAGGCATGGGCCAGCCATAGCGCCAGAACTCAAGAGCCCAGGCCTGCAGGTGCCAGTGTGGCTGCCTGGAGAGGAGAAGGAGCCCAACGCAGTGTGCCAGAATGTGTGGCAAACTGCAGAGGTTCCAGAGTAAGATACCCTCAGCCCTTCTCAGCTTGGAACCCCTGACAACTGACTCTGCGTGCTCCAACCCTTGGTTTCTTCATCTTCAAATTAAAAGTTCCTGCCTTCTATTAGTGGACATGTAAACAGTAGTGGGCAGGTGGGCATGTGAATGGTATAGTGCCGTGGGAAACAGCCTGCAGATGCTGAAACTATTAAACACAAAGTGTCTACCCCAGAGAAATGCACACATGCCTGCACAGAAACTGGTCCACGGATGTTCACAGCAGCAGCGCTCACAAAAGCCAGAAGGTGGAAGCAGCTGAGTGTTCATCGACTGATGAATAAATAAACAAAATGTGGTCTCTCCACACAATGGAATGCTGTTCAGCCACAATAAGGAATGACGTACTGACACATGCTACAACATGAGTGACCTGTGAAAACATTCTCCAGTCAAAGAAGGCCTGTCATGAGAGGCCATGCATTGTATGATTCCATTTCCATGAAATGTCCAGAATAGGCAAATTCATAGAGACAGAAAGTAGGTTAGTGGCTGCCAGTAGCTGGGGTGGGGATGGGGAGTGACTGAAATGGGTTTTCTTTTTAGAGCGATGAACTGTTCTAAAA
>PVKP010030879.1:0-27482 GCA_004027715.1 Plecturocebus donacophilus
GTCTGAGCAGATGAAGAAGCATGGGGCTCTCACTGGACTAACTAAGAACCTTCCTTTCATCCAGAGAGAGCTTGTGTGAGGACCATGACCTACAGATGATGTGATCAGATTGTGAGGGGATGATGCTTCTCTGGGTGACTTGAGAGCTTATGTAGAGGAAATAAACAAGGAAGATAGGAAGATATCCAAGAGGGAAAAGATGCTATCTAGACAGGTTTTATAACCAAGCAGGGAGAAGAGATAGGAATTAAGAGTTACTGAGAGCTTCTAATTGCCAAGTGTTGGCTGGATGCCTTCTATCAATTCATTCTTCAGTCCTCAGTGACACTGGAGGCTCACGAACACAGCACCTGTCTGAGGTTCAGGAGAGTCTGAGTAGGAACCTGAGGACATACACTAAGTCCAAGGCAAGGCTCCTGCGACTCCAGATCCTTGTGGCTTCCATTCTGCCCATTTCATAGCTGCTGTGGCCACAGCTGGGCTCCCCTTGGTATTGTCACCACCTGTACCCGAGGCTGGTAGGGCAGCAGTTCTTGGCCTCATTTTGAGCACAAAAGCAGTAGAAGATTGCTCTCACTTTAAACCAGGAACCTCAGCCTCGACAGTCCAGTTCACTGGTTCAACAGGCTCCTGGATTTACTCTTACAGGCACATGAGAGGATTTCAGTTTACGACTCTCTCTTGGCTGAGCTGGAGCTTCTTAGGCAGAGATCTTGAGAGCTGAGCCTTTTAGATTCAGTTCCTGTCAATACACTTAAGTGGATGTAGTTGAACACTTATGGAACACCATGTATGTGCAATGTCATGCTCTTGGACCAGCTTACATGCTGTTCTCTACCCTTACACCGTCTCAGGCAGAGGTCTTACCACCATCACTACTGTTAATTGAGAAAGGAACACTACTTCCCTATTCCCCAGGTTTTACAATTCACGAGTTGTTTTCCTGACTGTTTTCTTTTACATAAAACTCTTCCTTAGACTCTGATCTGGAATCACTTTTTATGATGATTGGCAATTTTGGTCTAAAAATAAATAATCTGTAAGTAAAACCTAGACACAGTTTTAGAGCTGGGAGTAGAACTCCATGAAAATGTAAATGTTTTTGATTACTTGGGATTGATAAATAGGATTTATAGTACTGAATTTTAGAAAACAGTATTTACCAAATTATTATCTTCACCTTAGAAAATTCGGCTTTTTTTTTGTCTTTCACACCAAAACATACTGAAAGTACAGACCTTGAGAACAGAATGAATCAGCAGAGGAAGCACATAAAGCAGAGAGAAGCTTTTACAGCGAAGGCTATTTTGGGAATTTGGTTCATTCCCTTTGTGAGGATAATTCATCATTTTTCTTCTATTTTTTTTTTCTAATGTGCACAGCATTTTGTTAAACAGCATTTTGGTAAATTGCTGGTGGCCTCCAATGTGACTACAAATTGATTTTTCTGAATTATAACCCACCAAACACTTTTATTATTCAAGAAGCAGGTGCATTATGAAGAGCTAGAAGTTATTATTGACCAGTAACTCTTGCTAGCATTAGTTGGTAGTCCTAATTAGTTGATATTAGTTGGCTCTTGGGTAACATCCACCAAAGGAGGCTGTGTTCTGCACCTGCATGGGTCCCAGATTTCACTTCCCTTTTAATGTCTGTAGACTCCAGGGCCAAGGAAGGCAGAGCTCAGAGCTCGAGACACAGGCAGACTGAAGACCTTCCTGTCTTCTTGGGGAGAGCTAGATTCCTGACAGTGCTCCTAGCTTAGCAGTACCCATGCAAGTCCTAGGTGCAGTTAGCCCCTACTAGGAGGCTCCCATCTGGGTCCCCTCCCAGATCAAGAAACTAAGAAGCATGGCTACATTGGGAAGGCAGGGCAGTCATTGTTCCTACTACCTTCTTCTGGAATAGAAATAGGTTTGCCTCTAGTTGATGTAGTGCCTGTGTATAAATGAGAGACAAATCTCCCCCGCATTAGAATCTGCTCCTATGTTGGGCACACCCTTGCCCATCTGTAGGCAAGTGTGTGCCCAGCACAGGACCCAGCACATGACAGGTGGCTGTTGTGATGCAATGCCCAGAGCCACCTTCTGGAATGAAGCACCTCTTTCCTCAGGTGCTGGGGATGCTCCTGGGAGGGAGTGCCTAGCTGCCGGCCTCCTTGGAGACTGCCTCAGCTGAGGGAGGTTATGCCCTTCTTGCTGTGACCTGTATTCAAGGATTGATAAAATGTCCCAACTTGGGGAAATGCTGAAGGCTCATTCCAGCTTCAGGACTCCCCACAGGTGGGCTGGGGCTTCTACAGACACTGCAGAACAGCCCAGTTTCTTTCTCAGTCCAATCCTTCCTATGAGTTGTGATTGCAGGAGCACTAACTAATAAACTATTTATGTGCTAATCTTTATCTCAGAACCAGCTCCCTGGGAACCCAGCCTGCATCAATGAATGGGCCTCACAGGATTCCCCCTGTGAGGGAATTTCAGATTGGAGTCTACATCTCAAAAAATCTAGCCCTTATCTCTTTCTAAAATGTAGCTTGAGAAATGTAACTTTGTTCTTAGGGACAAACAGCAGCCTCCTTCATGTGACTGATACGTGGTCTGACCATCAGATTTGCCAGCCATATTAGGATGGTTTAGGAAGTACAAGAGAGAACAAAAGTTATTTCAACTTACATAATTTTTGAAATATTTATTTGCTGAATGACAAATTGATTTTATTACATTGGTAGACATCTAAACTAATTCAATAAAAATGATTAAATGATGGTCTAAAACATCAAAATGACATATACATTAAAGCAACATTTAATCATAAAATAAAATAAGCAGAATGGTCACTTTGGTTACATGTTTATAAACATGTCATTGCTATTTTTCCATAGAATAAATATATATATTTATTATACATATATATGTATGTGTGTGTGTGTATATATTTATATACATGTATATATATATGTATTTTTTTGAGATGGAGTTTTGCTCTTGTTGCCCAGGCTGAAGTGCAATGGTGTGATCTCAGCTCACTGCAACCTCAGCCTCCTGGGTTCAAGTGATTCTCCTACCTCAGCCTCCTGAGTAGCTGGGATTACAGGCATGCATTGACATGCCTGGCTAATTTTGTATTTTTACAGACACAAGTTTTCCCCATGCTGGTCAAGCTGGTCTCCAACTCCTGTCCTCAGGTCATCCACCCACCTTGGCCTCACAAAGTGCTGGGATTACAGGTGTGGGTCACTGCACCCGGCTCAAATAGTATGTTTGTAATAAGGTCTTTTTAAAATAATATTTTCCAAAATTAGCTGTAATATTATACAAAGATGAATTTCATGGCTAACAAATTTGAAGTGACTGATGTCTTTAGTTTACTCTTCTGTACAATTATAGCATTTTTAATTGAGAGAATGTTCTTAACAGGTGCTGATTCCTACATTTGTAAAGAAGGAATCCCTCAACTCAAATTTTTATATTGAAATACATGTTTTAGGCCAAATCTCTTCAGACTTTCTGACTTTTAACCTCCACTCAGAGTATCCACCTTTGATAAATATTTTTGTAAGATAAAATTTATTAAATAAATTATCAGTTTATGATCTGGATCTCTCATACTTTGCTGGTGAGAATGCAAAATATAGGAAGGTCACTTTGAAAAAGTGATTGGCCATTTCTTAGAAGGTTAAGTATATTTTCACCATCAACTTAGCAACCTCATTCTGAGGCACATATCTGAAAGAAATAAAAGGATACACCAGAAATGATTGCGAAATAATATTCATAGCAGTTTTTGTCCTGATAGCCAAAAACTGGAACCCCTCCAATGTCCACCAACAAGAGATTGAATAAAGCATTATGCTAAGCAAACGAAGCCAGATATCAAAGAATACATACTTAGGATTTATTATTTCATTTATGTGAAGTTCAATATCAGGCAAAGCTAATTTATGGTGGTAGAAATCAGAACAGCGGCTGTCCCTGGAGGGGGAAGCAGGACTCACTAGAGAGCAGCAAAGGAAACTTTCTGAGGAGAGGGAAAGTTTGATTTTGAAAATCATGGTCTCCTCAATTTACCCTATTCTGGTGCCAAATATATACTTACATAATTAAAATTAAAATTTCACTAAATCCTTCACAAAAGCTGAAACATAAAACTTCAAAATTATATTCTAAGCGCCATATAATCTCTCATCTTTTAATTTGTTTAATTGCTTAATAGCTCTTTAGGGGCAAATTTCATTATCTTTCTATTTGCTAGCTTTGTTTTAGATAATTAAAATTGCCAAAAGCTTCCAAAGCTGAGGTTTTCTTGTCCTCCTTACTGAATATTTCGATTTAGAGTTTTTCAATATTATTCAGAGAACTTCAAAACATTCAATCTTTTCTCAAGACACTCACTGACTTACAAGTATAGTGATCATAGGCACCTTTGTTTTGAACAATTGTTATTGACATATGCTGTACTTAAAGTGCATACTTTTTATCTATGCAGCTTAATCTTAATTAACTTTTAAAGGTAACATACTCAGATAAGCACAACTTAGGTAAAGATTTAGTGTACTTTTGAGTCTCTTCCCAGCGTATACCCCTTGTGGGCAAAACTCCCATGATGGTGTACCCTATTTCACCTCAATCGCTGCCTGGTGGGCGGAATAATGTCCTCAAGGATATTCACATCCTAATCTCTGGAACCTGAGAATATGTTATGTGGAAAGAGGAATTAAGGTAGCAGATGAAATTGCTAATCGGCTGACTTTAAGAGGGAGATTATCCAGGATTATCTTGGGGACCTAGTGTAATCACAAGTGTCTTTAAAGATGGAAGACTTAGGGAAAGTCAGACTTGCGGTAATGCCCCATGAAAAAGACTTGACTGGCTGTGACTGGCTTTGAAAATAAGAATTCTGGGAGCCAGGAAGTACAGGCAGTGTCTGAAAGCTAGGAAAATAAGAAAACGCTTTCTCTTCTAAAGCCTCCAGAAAAGAAGGAAGTCCTGACATCACCTTGATTTCTAGCCAGGAATGCCCATTTTGGACTTCTAACCTCTGAAACTGTAAGAGAATAAATTTGTTTTGTTTTAAGCCATTAAATTGTGAAAATTTATTACACTGAAAATAGAAAACCAGTAAATCTCATTTCATAAATTGATCTATTTTTGCTTTCTTGTTGAGATATGACTTAAACTGTACAAGTCGTAAGCATACGTTTGATGAGATTTGGCAAATATACAGACACCTGTGTAACCAACAGCCCACTCGGACAGTCTTTCCCTCTTCTCAGAAAGTTCCTTGTGTTACACTCTTGTTAGTCCTGCGTCTACTTCCAGAGATAGCCGCTGTTCTGATTTCTAGCATCATAAATTAATTTTGCTTGATATTGAACTTCATATCAATGAAATAATAAATCATAAGTATATATTCTTTCATGTCTGGGTTCATTTCCTTAGCATAATGTTTAATCTAATCTCCTGTTGGTGGACATTGGAAGGGCTCCAGTTTTGGGCTATAGTCAATAAAACTGCTATGAATACCATTTCTGGTTGTATCCTTTCATTTCTTTTCATTTCATTTTTTTTTTTTTTTTTGAAACAGAGTCTCACCCTATCATCCAGGCTGGAGTGCAATGGTGCTATCTTGGCTCACTACAACCTCTGCCTCCCGGGCTCAAGCGATTCTCCCTCCTCTGCCTCCCAAGTAGCTGGGATTACAGGCGTCCACCACCACACCTAGCTAATTTTTGTATTTTTAGTAGAGATGGGGTTTCACCATGTTGGCCAGGCTGGTCTCAAACTGTTGACCTCAAGTGATCCACTCACATTGGCCTCCCAAAGTACCAGGATTATAGATGTGAGCTACTGGGCCAGCCACAAAGTATGTCGTTTTAAATAAGCCAGATCAGGGGAGAGCAGGAACACAGTCCCTCACTACCATAAACTATGCAGTCGAGTTTCTCATACTGGGCAAACCACAGGGTTGCACATCTGGAGTGCAATGGATAAGCCTCACCCTGGGAAAAGCACCTCCATGATCATGGCATCTCCCCTGCCAGGTATGTGGGTATGTCTGCCATATGTGCCTCAGGTTGCTAAGTTGATGGTGAAAGTATACTTAACTTTATGAAAAACGGCCAATCACTTTTTCAAAGTGACTGTGCTCTATTTTGCATTCCCACCAGCAAAGTATGAGAGATCCAGTTGCTCCAAATTCTTGGTGACAGTTAGTGTTGCCAGTCATGTGAACGGCGGCCATCGCAGTGGGTGTAAGGTGATTTTTCACTGTGATTCTAACATGCATCTCCCTGCTAACCAATGACTGTTGAGTTCCCTCCTATGGTTTATTGGTCAGCACGTACTTTCTCTTATGAGTTGTCCTGCAAATATGTTGCCTCTTTTTAAGTTTAAATTGTTTTTACTATTCTTTTGTTGGATTTTCATCTCTGAATACATATTCTTTGTCAGATATACACATAGTGAATATTTCCCTCTGCCTGTGTCTCCTGCCCTCTCATTTTCTTAGCTATCTCTTCTGAAGAGCCTAAGTTTCTAGTTTTGCTGAAGTTCAATTAATCATTTCACGTTTTTTTTTCCTGGGTAGTGCTTTAGTGTCCTAAGAGTTATGGTGAAGATGAAAGTACATATTTTGCTCTAGAATTTTTATGGTTTCAGCTTCCATTCAAGTTTAAAAGCTGTCTTGAGTTAACTTCTTTATACAGCATAATATAGAGGTTGAGGTTTATTTTCATATCTATGAATTTGTAATTGTCCTAGCACTATTTGTTGTATCAATACCCTTTTGCATTTAACATCATTTTCAGCCAAAAAACTGTGGTTCAGTTATTCTGTGCCTGGCCATATGTTAAAAATTTGTACATAAAATAATAAGAGTTTCCATTTTGACTAGCAGAATACCTTAGCTGGTTTGAATGTAACCAAGAATTACAAAGTACCCTAACCAATTCCAAGTAAGATTCTGATTCATAGATTTTTAATTCAGCAAGAATATTAGCTTTGCCATGATATTTTGTTCCACCAAAATTCGTGTTCACATTATCACACAAAACAAATAATTCTATGTTCAATGTGGAATTTAACAGTAGTGAAATTAGCAAAGCAGTTTCTCCACTTTCATTAAATAAGCTTACAAAAGCTTTACCTTGGCTCCATTAATTACACAAAGTATTCAACCATTGTAATGATCTGGTTTTCTATTTGAAGCAACTGATGGCATTGATTTGCATCATCTGTTTGCAAAAGCAAAGATTTTCTGTTATGCGGCCATTTATTAATTGATATTTCTTCATTTTTTATACATGCACAAGAAACCTTGAAATTGAAAATAGGCAACTATAATTTAGAAAATAATAATTTCATTCAAAGTCAAGCTACTCAGAATGGAAAGCAGCTTTACCTTCTGCAGCTACTTGTGTTATATTTTCACCTTCAGCTATCATCTCATTAAAAATCACTGATATTTCCACAGAAGGTTTGTGTCTTTTGACTTGAGTGAGCTCTGTGACGTCACAATGTCCTATGTGTGCTTGGTGGATGGATGGTAAAGATTGATTGATATCTTGTGCATGTTACACACTTATCACCACTATTCTTGAAAAATAGAAATAATTTTTTATTAAGCATGTACTTTCGTTTATTAACTCATTGCTGCTGAATGTGTTTAATGAAGAGATGTCAAATAAACAAAAATTTTAATTTTTACAAAATAATATATTTGGGAGCTGCCATAGCAAAAGCATTCAGATGCTCTGAGTCATACGATTGTGTCTGTATTTCCTCCAATTTGAGTCTATGCTTTCCCACATTTGCCACTAACCTTGCTGATTGTAGCCTGATGATACAATGTATCTTGCAGGCTTCAGCAAGTATTGTGGCAAAATTTGCTAGTGAATCAATAGATGGCGGGGGCAGCTGAATTAAAAATGTTCCCACTATTACTTGAGAGAAATGGACTTAGCTGCTTCTAGCTGCTTTTGTCTAAGCATTTTTTTATCAGCAAATGCCTTATATGCTGTCTTTTAAGCAAGGTCATGCAAACTCATGTGCTATTAGACAAGATCATGCCCTTAGTTGGAACTATGAAACAGAGCCCTACTGAACTCATTTTGCTTTTTTTTTGGCACAATTGGCAATAAAGATACTTTGCTAAAAATGGAGAAAATCTGAGACAAATACTAAATCAACTGGGAATCCGGAGCCGAATCAGGACCTTTCCAGCCGGGACAAACAGAGAAAATCTGGAGACAAATCCTAAATCAAATGGAAATCCAGAGCAGCAGGCATCATCAGGACCTTTCCTTTCCAGCTGGGACAAATGGTCACCGCACCCATAGGACTTGGCAGGCTCTGCTCCGCCTCCCACACCCACCTTTCACCCCATTACAGAAACACTTGTCAGCAGTGTACTGAGACCTTCAGTGAACCTTTGATTTGGGCCTATCTTTGTTCCTAGACTTAGGCTTCACAGGCAATGGTTGTACTGGATTTGACTCACCATTGGGTCCCTGTTATCCAGCAGACTGCCTGCCATATGGAAGGTGCTAAGAGCAAATTTGCTGAATTAATCAGAGGGTGGGTGAGTAGGATGGGCTACAGAGGGAGAACACTGGCTCCCTGACCCTCAGGGAGCACCTCCTTTGGAGGACTGCATGCAATACACTTTGAGTGTGGAAGCAAGATGAACTTGCAGATGTACTCCAATGATCAAGAAATGTATTTCCTGTCTGATATCTTTTATAATACCATCTCTTTCATGACTTCTTTTCCACTTATTATTTTGTGGTCACAGTACTTGAGTAGTGCTGAGTATCAGGTTCTAGGGAAAGCTTGTTCCAAGGATAATCTAAATCTGCAATCTACCTCCCTCCTATATCCCAAGGCGCACACACACACACACACACACACACACACACACACACTCCAGTTGGTAGCGTAACATTCCAGAAATATAATGATCAATGAATTTGTATATAGTTAACTCTTTTAAATTTGTATATGTAGAAATAAATATATACACAAAGAAATATATATTTGTTTAGGTAAAGTGCTACAGGAGCAAATTAACTATAAGATCTCAGACAGTGTAACAATAGTTTATTTCTACCAAAGTTACATATCCAGTGCATGATGGCAGGATGTTCTACTCCACATAGTAACTCAGGGAACTGGGCTTACAAAAGTGACATCATCTTATGTCTACATCATTCTTATTTGCTGCAGCTTGAGGGTCCTATGCCTGCTCTCAAATGTTTTGTCCAACATAGTCACATTTCATTTTGCTTCCAACTCATTAGCCAAGCTAGAGAAAGGAAGGATAGCACATGGGCTGTGTCATCTGTACTCTCTACTTTTCGACTTCCAGCTGGAGTTGACCAAAAAAGCATTGTCATGATCACAAACCTGAGTATTAACTTATTCAACATTTTCTCTAGCAAGCCATGGTTTGACCAAGTCATTTTGGAGACCTCTTGTTATAGCTATGACTCTCCTTAGGATGTCCTCTGACCTCTATAGCCTTAGAGGAGGTCATGGATTTCCACTCTGCTAATTTTTTATTGATAACCACCCCTGGTAGGATTATTTAACATTGCCCATGCCTTTGTTCATTTTAATTGACCTTTTAAAATTGCCCCTTTGTGTGTTCCATATGTTTTATGCTGGGGCTCTAATTGACATAGTTCCTTTGTTCTCACACATACAACTACACCAACCCCTCCCCAAGAGAGACAAGCACTAGTCCCATCCAAGTGCTGGCTTCAGCTCTTAAATCCAGAATCTCAGCAGAATACACAGTAGACTCTATATCGGGTCAAGATATGGCTCCTTTTAGCCCACACCGAGAACTAAAAAGGAGGTTGTCCACACTCAATGTGCAATAATGGAACCACTAGTTAACAACAGCAAACAATCCTATATAAAAGTAGATGAGAGAAACACGGAAGTCAATGGTCCCTGTCAATTATGTAGTAATGTTGACGATCTCATTGCAAACACCCTTATTCTGGAGATGAAACTGTTACTATTTGTTCATTAGCTCTGGATCCTGATCTCTGGGAAAACTTTTCTTGTTTCTGGTTTTCTGTCATTCCTAAATCCATCTTCTGGAAAGATCTTGTACACTATTCTGTTGGACTAGATCAGATGTGAGTTTTGTAGAATATGCTATTTTGAGAATTACATAGCTTTGTCAGGTAACTTTCTGCTTACAAAATGTTTGGACCTCAAGTCTTACATGCTTGTTTAGGCCAGTGATATGGTTTGGATGTTTGTCCCCTCTTAATTTCATGTTGAAATGTGATTCCCAATGTTCAGGTGGAACCTGGTGGGAGGTGATTGGATCATGGAGCTGGATCTCTCATGAAAGGTATAGCACCATCTTCTTGGTGATAAGTGAGTTCTCACTAAGTTCACATGATATCTGTTTAAGAGAATCTGGGATCTTCTCATTCTCTCTTTTGCTCCCTCTCTCACTATGTGATATATTGCTCCTCTTCATCTTCTACCATAATTGTAAGCTCCTCAAGAGCTGCCCTCACCAGAAGCAGATGATGGCACCACACTTTCAGAATAGCTTGAAAAACTGTGAGTGAAAATAAACACTATTCCTTTCTAGGCTGTCAAAGAAAACTGCATCAGACAGAGTGTAACAGAAAAAAAAAATAACTTCATTCAAAATGATTGCAATGGGGTCAAGACTATTGCAGTAGAGGAGAGAGATTGAATTCAAGTTTGAATGCAGCAAGGACAGCTGGGGATATATAGCCAAGTATCAGAGTGAGGGGATCAGTGGATAGAAATTACTAAGAGGAACTGATGACATACCAGTATTGGGGAAGAGGACATTGATTAGATATGGACAGTGATGAGATACCAGTATGGGGGAAGAGGATATTGATTAGATATGGACAGTGAGGGCATTTATGCTAACATGGCCTAACAAAAATCTTGCTAAAACTTGACTCAGGAGACCCAGGGCTCAGAGGAGTTTGACTAAAGTTTGGTCAAGGAAGAGATTCTTGGCAAGACAGGGTTCTCAGGTGTGCTATATTTCTTTATCATTCTCAGAAATCTCTCTTTCCTTAGTGCTGGCTGCTTTGAGGTTTTATAAGATTTCCATCACTCCAAGTCTTTTAACATCCATGTGTTATCTGGGATCTAGAAATAATCAGGTTGTCCAGCATCAAGGGCTCCACGTTCTGGGCTCTCTCTGCGCTCGCTCACCTGTGCTTGCAGGCTGGCCAGTGCTTTCTGCCCATCTGTCTGTCTTGCAATACCCTTCTGAATCCCAGAAATAACCAGTACACATTACTGCTTTGTCATTTTACAATATCAGTCTGCATTGATTTAGCTTCTGAAATCAGTCCTCTTGCCACACTCTATCACTGAATTGATGCCATATGTTTTGGGTTTTATTTCAGCAGGAGTTCACCACCTTTGCACAGTATTTATGTTATTATAGTCACATAATCCTCTGCTGTGGAACAGATAAATCCTCAAGTTACACTGGTTTAATACCATGAGACATGATGTCCTGCTCACACAGCATTCACTGTGCTAAACAATGAGATGGTGAGGTGGAAAGAGTGTGGGGGTCAGCTGTTGAATTAAAATCTATAAATTTCTAGATCACATGTGGAAAAAACAGCTGCAGCAGGAGAAAAGAGACCTGGAGCTCTGTGCAACAGCTTTCAAATGCATCAACCTGAAGTTAACACAGTCACTTTTGCTCATATCTTACTGACAGAAATGGTTTCGTGGCCCAGAGTACCTGGAAGGGGGCTGAGAAATGTTCCGAAGCACATGCACATTTGGTGCACAGTCAGTGCATCTGCCACAGTAGGTTTCAAATATATCATAAATAAACAATTATACCTAAATGCATGTGTTCACGCACACATACACACATACTTGAAATAGTCATTGTGTAAAAATCCTATTTAATCAATTTTATGTTACCATTATTTCACATTTTAACATTTGTGACAGATGGAATCTCCCAAGGATGGCTGCAAAGCTATTTCCCATTTCATGTGCTCTTCTGCAGTGACTTTGCCCCTCTCCTCACCTTTATGATGAACTGTGCTGATTTCCTTGACCAAACCTCAAATCTGGGCTGATCTTAGAGACTCACTTGTAGCCAATAGAAGCAGCATGAGTGATGCTACGTCACTTCCAAGGATAGGTCAGCAGTCTACCTGTTTTTGTCCCCTGGAATCCATTTGTTGAAGTCCTCCCCACAAGGTGATAAGAGGAGGGGACTTTGGGAGGTGACTTGACCATGAGGATGGAGCCCTCACAATGGGATTAGTGCCTTTTTACTGAGCTCTCCATCTGCTCTCCACTTTGTGAGGATACAGCCAGAAGATGGTCATCTGCAAAACAGGAAGATGACCTTCAATAGACACTGATCTGCTGGCTTCTTGGTTTTGAACTTTGGCTTCTGGAACTGTGAAAAATAAATTACTGTTATTTAAGTCCCCTAATCTATGGTATTTTCATTATAGTAGCTTGGATGGGCTAAGACACTTCCTTTTGAAATGATCACTCTCAGAGCCCAGCTTCCACAGCTTTAAGAAGCTTAAACCACACTGTAGAGAACTCCAGGCAGATAAAAAATCCTCCAGGTTATTCTATCCCCCAGCTGTTGAAGTCACCTCCAGAATCTCACATCCTCTGGCTGAGGCCCCAGACGCTGTGGAGCAGAAACAAGCCTTCCCTGCTGTGTCCTGTTCAAGTTTCTGACTTACAGAGTCCAAGAGCAGAATGAATGGTGGTTATTTTAGAGCCCTGAGAGTTGGGTGGTTTGTTATGCAGGCTGGATAAATGGAACAACATCTCTGGATCAACATGAGTCTCACAATCAATTGTGTCCTTTTAAAAATTTAAATAGTTTAGCAACTCTGAAATTAGAATACATCTTAGACATGATGAAATATGGTAACAAATAAAAATGCGTATACTTTTAAGAAAATCTAATGGGGAAGGTTCTTTTTTCATTGTATCAGAAATACATTATACAACTATATACATACACACATGCACCTCCATAGATTTTACTAATATTTTCTATTATAAAATAATGATGTGTGCATTGTACTAGATGAGTCTTTCTTATCCTTTTCATCAACAATCCCTATTAAAAATGCAGTCTCCTGGTCGTGCTGACTTACTTTGTCCATGAGAGCTTAGACTCACTCCAGATTCCACAGTTTTTTATTGGCAGCATGTATGTGTGAAGAATCATGTGATCAGCATGCGATGTAGTGTGCGGAAGACAGGCAAGGACCCTATCTGCCTCCACGGAGTCACGGCACAGGAAGAGGTGCGTGAAGCCAGCAAGCAGGAATCAATATGTGACAAGTCCTGAAGGGTGGGGTGAAGGGAACAAAGAAGGTACTTGAGAAGCCGAGGAAGGCTTTCCTTTGGGTAGTAAGAAGGCCTCCCTAAGAAAGCCCATTCAAGCTGAGACTTAAAGGCCTCTGCTATGCACAAGGTGGGGATCATTTCTAGGCTGATGAAAAAAGATGGTGGGCTGGAGGTCAGTGTGGCTGCAGCCACAGAGGGACAGGAACAGGAGGACGCTGGAGGGCAGATACTTGCATGCTCTTTAGGACTTTGAGAGGGAAAAACAAATCTGGCTTTGGTAAGAGTCATTGTGAACCAAGCTTAGTAGTAAGCCCTTCAGTAGACGAGTTGATAACTGCGGTACATTCAGACAATGGGGTGTCATTCGGCTCATACTGGAAAGAAGTGAGCCAGGAAGTCACGAAAAGATAAGAACCTTAAATGCCTATTACTAAGCCAGTCTGAAAAGGCTACGTCTATGATTCCAATATATAACTTTCTGGAAAAGGCAAAACTATGGAGATAGGAAAAAGGCCTGTGGTTGCCAGATGTGAGTGGGGAGGGAGGGATGAGTGGGCAGAGTGCAGGGGAGTCGAGAGCTACCCTCTATGATACTCTTAGGGCAGATCCATGTCACCATCTATCTGTCCAAACCCACAGAATGTCCACCACCACAAGTGAGCCTAGTGTAAACTACAGCCTCCGAGGGACAGCGATGTGTCTGTGTTGGTCCACTGTTCATGACGAAGGCACCACATCGTAGGGGGTACTGATGGCGGAGGGCCAGGGATTTGGGGCAGGAGGTAAATGGGAACTCTCTGGGCCTTTCTTATAATTTTGCTGTGAACCCAAAACTGCTCTAAAAATTAAAGTCTATATAAAATTAAAAAGAAAGAAAGAAAAAGTCATTCTGGGGGCTCCTTGCAGGGAGAAGAAGGGAGTGAGGAGAGTGGGAGGTTGTGGCGTGGCCTAGCCAGGACCTCTGCAGACCCCGGAGGGAGGCGTTCCTCCCCAGCGAGCCTGAGGATCTGCCTCCGTGTGGCACTGCTGCAGCCCTCTACTGCAATGGTTTGCTCACATGTCCTAGTGCCCTAAGACTGAGCAGCTGGCTGGGAGGAGGAGGAGGTGGTGATGAAGGCTAATTTATAAGGGAATCCAGGCAGTGGGTATGCAGGGGGTTGAGGCCAGAGGAGGAAAGACACACCTGAGGTCTGGATGGTTTCTGTGCCTTGCCCAAGGACAGAAGGGCCTTTTTTTGCAGACACAGGCTGCACCTGTGTCCAGCCTCTAGAATATGTTTGTATTTCCAGGAATGCTTCATCCATCATCCTTCAGGATTATTTTCAAGCCAGCATGTTGAGCATAAACAGGAGGAGATGCAGTCCAGGTGAACCTGTGTCTCCACAGCCTGTGCAAGGGAACAAGGGAGGGAGGGGTGGTCCAAAGAGGGACTGAGGCCCCATGTGGGAAACGGCTGTGCCCGACCCAAGTGCCCGCCTTTTTTCTGCTTCCCACCCTGACCATCTCCTTGTCCTTCCCTCGCTTTACCTTCCTTCCTCTGGCCTTCCCATTCTCCCCTCATCCCTGTTTTTAACCCTTTCAATTCACGTTTCATGCATGGTGAATGAAAGGGCTGCCCAGGGGTGGGGTAGAGAGTCCTCCTGACTCCAAAATATCTCCCAGACTCTTGTCAGAGGCTCCAGCATCTCTGGCTTTTTGCATGGGGTGATGGCAAATCCGGGGTGCAGTGCTGGGCTGGACAGAGGAGCACAGGACTGCAGCAAGCGCAGATGCTGCTTCTGCGGATTGCTCGGCTGCTGACCGTGAGCCTGTGAGCTGACTCCTGACCCTCACAACTCCAATGGTGCCCAGCCTTCCTGTGGCTCTCTAGGACAGTTGAACACATGCTTTGTTGTGATCAGTTTAGAGTGGTGGTTTTCAGGTCAGGTGAATTTTCCCACAGACACCAATTCGGTAACTTAATTCATTCTTACCCTCATTCTTTATGCCCCTCAGAAGGTGTGATTACAGAGCTGGGTGAGCTTGCACAGACACTCAAGGTCTTTCAGGGATCCATTAGGGCTCCGCAACCTGGACTCTGGAGCTGTTTTCCTCCAGCGGTGTGATCGAGTCCTCCTTTGTTACAACATAGTGCCTTATTCTAGCATGCATAGAGGTGCAGATGTCCACATGAGATCCACTCCAGGACCCCATTGTTCTCTTTCTGAATATTTATTGCATTCTGCCTGTCAAATGTTTTCTGATTATGAGGAAATGTAATCCAGGTATCATAAGTACAAGTCTTTGTAATGACAATGAAAATGGAATATTCCAGTGTTGTATATTTCAAATAAAGTTTCAGCTCTCCCAAGCTGTGGGAACACATTCTTTGCAAGCTCTCTCCGCTCCTTCTGCTGCCCTCTCCTAAGCGGCCACGATAGAGCACAAAGACAAACTTAGTTGGCTGAGTAAGATGGATATGTAAGGCACATTTTCTGTACAGGAAATTCATGAGGCTGAGTCGCACAATTCTAGCCGGGCACCTTCCATTGCAGTTGATGTGGCAGGTTGTTGCAATGTGGGCCAGTGTCACAGGAATTCTCACTTAGCACATTGATAAAAATGATCCAAGGCCTCAGTAGAGACATTCCTGAGGCCCCAGAAGCACCCAATAAATGCAAACACTGCAGAGAAGGAGAGAGCAAAGGTGAAATCACTTAGCAGCCTTGGCTGACCTCAGCTCTAGGTGCTGGTGGAAGCTGGGGCTTGAAGATGCTTTGCTTCAGGGACAGCAATGATATATTTTATTACAGTGTTGACTCTCAGGTCCCATCAGGCATCTGGCATCCTGAACATCCAGGGAGACTAGGCAAGCTGAATAAATCTGCACCATGGTGGGGAGCAGCCGGAGGAAGGAAACAGCAAGGCCATCCAAAGCAACACAGAGCTCTTTGCAGGTCAGAACGTGCACCCAAGAGCAGTGGCTGAACCTTGCGTGGGAGTGAGGTTTAGAGTCAACAGCTCAGGAAGTTGTACCCTACCTAGAAGGTGAGGCTAAAAAGAAAAGCCAATCAGACTTGGAGAAGGGCATTTCCTCAGTTTTTGAAAAATAATACCTCTCATGTCTCTTTCCCTTAACGAAGATACTGGACATTTAAACCAACTCAGTTCTCTTAGCTCTGTAAATACAATTTTTCAATCTTGATCTGGCTGGGCATGGTGGATTATGAGGAAATGTAATCCCTCACACCTGTGATCCCAGCACTTTTGGAGGCTGAGGCAGGTGGATCACGAGGTCAAGAGATCAAGAGCATTCTGGCCAACATGATGAAACCCCATCTCTACTAAAACACAAAAATTAGCTGGTTATGGTTGTGCATGCCTGTAGTCCCAGCTACTTGGGCGGTGGAGGCAGGAGAATTGATTGAATCCAGGAGGCGAAAGTTGCAGTGAGTCGAGATCGTTGCATTCCAGCCTGGGCAACAGAGTGAGGCTCTATGTCTAAACAAAAACAAAAACAAAAACAACTTGGTCTGTCTTTTTTAATTGTCACAGATGAAGCCCTGGGCTGCTTCAACCTTCTACATTCTGCACAGGAGCAGCTGTTGAGCTGTTTTTACTGTGCTTTCTTGAGAAGCAAAGGAGTTCCCAGGAATCTGGTAATATTCACCTGCAGGGGGTCTTCAACACAGGACAGTGTACAAGAATAGCCTTGGCCTCAGCTGCGGGTGCAGAGGTAAAGGCAGGCCCTGCTCTCCAGGGTCACACCGAGGAGACAGGCTTGTAAGGTGATGCAACGAGTGCCCTGTAGCAGTGCAGGGCCGGAGGGGTGTGCAGAGCTCCTTGGGTCCATGAGAGGGAACTGGAGGTGCCCCTGCCTCCTGGTCATTTAAACCAACTGGCATCCTGAGCATATTAGTGCCTGTATGTGTACACATGTATGAGCTTCGTGTGCTCACTTGAATGAGTGATGAGTATGCATTTCTGTATATATGTGCCTGCATGTGTGGTATATACGTGTGAATGCATGTGTGATACGTACATGCATGCATTGTGAGTTGTGAGTACACAGAGATGTGTATGTGTTCATGAGTATGTGCATGTCTGTTTATATTCCTGTCTTTGTACTTGCATGTGTGAGTGTGTGTATGTCTACACTGCTGTGCATGCCTGTATGTGGGCAGACTTGTGTGGTGCAAGGGCAGGTTTGTCTAGACCTTGACCTAACTCTTAGACCTGCTTTGACTTAATTGTGTGCACAGACACATTAATCTTCATAGTACTCCCTTTAATAACAAATAATAATGAACACTGTGTTCATTTCCTGAGTCTGTGTGGCATGATGTGGCATTCCCAATCACATCTGTAAAAATGGGAGAAATAGGAGATCACTTTCTTCAAGAACCAAAGATGGCTCGCCTCGTAGAGCTCTTTGCCAAACCACTTCTGGCCTCTCTGAGCCCTGTTGGTGAAGGGTGCAGTGTGAGAAGGCTGGCCTCATACTATTTAGATTCAGGATGGAAGAAACTCCAACAAATGACTCCACATGATTTGTTCGTTTGAAAGCATGACCTTCATCTGGAGCCTAGCCTTGAAATGGCCAAGAGCGCTCATTTGGATGCCATGCCTGAGGCCAGACTTTGCCTAAATTGGCACAGGTTGTGTTTGTTCTGCCGTTGCTTTAATGCCTGTGGAAGAAGGTCTCTCACAATTTCCCCAGGCAGGTATTTTGGTGGCATCACTATTGTCGTCACAGTGTCTGCTGATGTTTGTTCTAAATCACTGTTTTGCCCCCATGAGCAATTATCCTTCCTAAATGATTCCCAGGACTTTTCTAGAAAAAGGAAGAATGAAGGAGGGTGCTGCAGAGCCCTTGAGCAGGTAGCTGGACTCATCATCATGCACTTTCCTACAAGGACACAGCATTTAGGGCAGTGTCGGAGCCTCATCCACCTTCGTGACACCCTCTCCCCACAAGAGGAGGTCCCCAGATGGGTTAAATTGCTTTTCCTTCAGACCTTCTCTTCTTTTAGCAGACACTTCCTCTTCATGCTCTATTGAGATTGCATGATATGTCTTTCAGATTGATGCTTACATTTGCCACTGCTCTAGAATGTCATCCAGAATATCCCGTCTTTGCCGAATGTGAAGTCTTTGAGATTTTAGCTAAGAAAGAAAATACAACAGGCTGGATCCTAAGGCTGCATGGTTACCTTTGTTTGTTATTATATTTTTATCTGTGATATTCTCATCATTATTTTCTAGGCCTTGTAGATGATCTTTTATCATTTCCATTCTGAGGACTTTAGGGTCAAAGAATTCTTGTCCTCTCTTTTGTGTTAGGGGAAGACATGAAGCGGTTCACGTTGCTTACCGCAGTTCACATGGTTGCTGAAAGCGTAGAGATACTGAGCAGTGGCTTAAGAACTGACTGTAGTGAAGCTACTCTGCTCAGGTTCTATACTCTGCAAATGACATTTTTCCTTTGCCGTAATGCTCCTGGTCAGGCTCCATCCACAGTACAAGAGGCAGGTGAGAAGGCTGGCGGGGGAGAAGGGACTACTCACTCCTTCCTTTTGTTTATGCTTCCCATCAGCTTCAATGACCTACTCTCAGCATGAGTTGATCCTAGTGTCCAGTCTTTCCCATAACCTGAGCTTCATGGGGTCCCTTCCAAATTTTTGTGGCACCAGCATTTGCAGAGCAGCCCCCTTTCCTCAGAGACCTGGGTCTCAGCTCTGCAGGGCCCCTAGCCCAAATTTTATGTTCTAACAAATCCAACCTCTTCCCTTTGTCTCCTCAGTCCTAGGAGGCTAACTGATTCTGCGGCTATCACCTCTGTGTCTCCACGTCTTTTCAACCCTCTAATTCCTAGTCAATCAATTCCCTATACTCAAATTCTCACCGTTAAAATAACTGGTGTGCTTTCTGTTTTCTTGACTGGATCCTGAGTGACCCAGTGTTCTTCACAGTAAATAAATGTAAAGATGAAGATAAGCATTACCTGGAAATATGGTTGAGGAAAGTTTTTTAAATTGGTGAGAACATTATTTCAGATAAAACTCAAGGACTATGGCAAAGATGAGATAAGGTTGGTTTTTTTCTTTAATTTTAGGGATGTGAAGACTGAGCATATTTGCCAACTAAGAGAGTCAATTTCATAGAGAGAGAAAATGAAGAATACTAAAAAGAGAGAATAATTGACTGGATTAAGTCCCATAAAGATGAACTCAACATAGAAAAGAGATGAACTGTTCTTTCTTTGGAAAAGGAGAAAGGAAATGAGAGAAAGGAGAATGAGAATAAAAATGAATTTAACAAGTGAGAGAAGCAGGGAAATTCCTACTCCTGTTCCTAAGAAGTATAAATTAAGACTATTTGAGAATAAAGGCATTGGGGATGGGATCAGGGTAGATAGAAAGAGGGTAGCACAAGCAACAGCTAATGGAACAAATGTTTCAGAAACTCAGCATTTGGTAGACTGAAGGCTGCTGTGCAGCACTGGGCTTCTTAAGTAGGAATTTATGGTAAAACAAGTGATAGCTACAGGAAAGCTTTGTAGCTCCAAATAGGATGTCTCAGGTGTCGAGTGTGGATGACATTGGTGACACAGAGCCTTAATCCACCAGAAAGAGGGCAGAGATGTTACACACAGTTTTCTTTGAAACTTGTTTCACATCAAAGGCTTCCCTCTCCCATTATGCCAACTATTTATCATCATTTTAAGTTTCTCTGTTCAGGAAGTTCCACTGAGTGGTGAGCAAGCCTTGAGAAGCATTTCTAGGGCAATTAGATGGTAGGTCGAGGTGACTTCCCCAGCATTGTGCAAATATTTCCATCTAATGATGCTTGGGGGACCCTAGGAGCTTTACTTAGTAGTGAAGGAAGTGTAAAATTAGAAGTACTTGGAAATGTGTATATGAATTGAACTCTTTTCCTGAATTAAATTTAGATCTGTTTCCAATTTTGTCACTCTTTATTTTTAATTTCTCATTCTGTTTTCCACCCACCCACATTTGCCACCCTAGCTTTGCCATTAAAAGAAAATGTAAGAAGAGATTTCACCTTGATACTTTGGTGAATGGTGAAGAGGAAATACTTTTTAACTCCAATTTTTAAATTTGAACCTTGGATTGAGGGTTATCTCCAGACTTTTGGGAATGATGATAGTTGTTTTAGACATCAGTAGACTTGGTTCTGGAGTTGACATTTGCCCTTCTCTCTCATTTTCAGTTCATGCTGACACCTAAATAAAAGAAATTATTATTATTTTTTCGCTCTTAATCAAAAGAATTAAAAGTTGTAATAGGAATATTAAAAGCTTCAAATGAAAGTAAATTTCCAGTGAGGAGTTTCTGTCATCTTGTTAACTCTACAGAACTTCCTCAGGTCCTGTCAAGGCTGTTCAGAGAGGGCATCAGGGTGGCTTTCCTATAGGAAGGGGTTTATGACCAACCTCCCTCCCAGCTCTCAGGACCACAGGAGCTGTGGCTCTGGGTCCACCTTATCATTTTGGAAGAGCTGCATGGCTCCTTTTTGATTAGTCCTGGGTGGCTTGGTACAAGACCTCTGTTGGTTTTGTATTCTTTGCTATTTAGTCATTTTATTTAAAGCTCCACGTGGAAAGGCAAAGGACAGAATATGTGTGTGTGTGTGTGTGTGTGTGTGTGTGTATGTGTGTGTGTGAGAGAGAGAGAGAGAGGGAGAGAGGGAGAGAGAGAACATGAGAGAGAATACCTTGAAATATATGTTGAGGGCTGCTGTAATGGTGAGAGGCTGGCACGCCCCTCTGTAACACTGCAGGAATTAGCAGGCCCATCCTACCACCTAAGAGAGGGCATAAGCAAAACAGTGATTGTCCGAAGTCTTTGAGAAAGTCCTATGGGACCCCACACTGTTTTGTCCTGCTCTCTCTGCCAATGTATAGACACTGTCAAGATGAAAGCCTGCAGCCATCACAGGCGGGTGCAGCATCTGCTTCTATGTGGGTGTTTATTTTTCACCAGACAGAGTGCTTGGAACTGCCTGGCACGGTGCCTCTTGGGAGCACGCTAGGAAACAACAGCAAAGTGGGCTTTCTTTTCTTTTCTTTTTTTTCTTAGATGCTGGAAAAATGGGATAAGAGAGAGGCTGCGTGGCCACAGACTGAACGCATATGAGAAAGCCCTACCTTTTCCTGAACCCTCCCATTGCTCCTGAGTCCCAGCTTCAATGGCTGGACATGTGGAACTGGGCTTATTTACCATTGTTTTTTTTGAAATGGACGTTTGCTCTTGTTACCCAGGCTGGAGTGCCATGGTGCGATTTCAGCTCACTGCAACCTCTACCTCCCAGGTTCAAGCAATTCTCCTACTTCAGCCTCCTGAGTAGCTGGGACTACAGGCATGTGTCACCATGCCTGGCTAATTTTATACTTTTAGTAGAGATGAGGTTTCTCCATGTTGATTAGTCTGGTTTGGAACTCCTGACCTCAGGTGATTCACCTGCCTTGGCCTCCCAAAGTGCTGGGATTGCAGGAGTGAGCCACCGCGCCCGGCCTCATTTACCCTTTTCCTGGAAAACCAGGTGAGGAGCTCATGCCACTGGGTGTTCCAGAGATGCCTGTAGAAGACTCTTAAGGAATTCCACATGTCCACCATTTAGCATTTAAAAATCTTTCAAGGAGGACAGATTAATGGGGAAAGAGTATTTCCTAAACCAAATCAACATTTTCAGAGAAAATAGAAGTATAAGCCAAAAGGAGAACATGGAAATTAATGCACAGAAAACAGTGTCGATTTAAGCTCTCAGCTTGGGGTTAAAGCTGAGGGCCATGCTGAGGCACCCATGTTGACTATAAACCTCCAGCAACCATGACTGGGAGCTTGGAGCAGGTCATGGAACTCAATGGCCATGACGCTCAGCAAAATGCTTTGAGACCTGAGAGTGACTTGAGTGACTTCAAATTCTGGCTTAGACCATTGTGATCTGTGCTGTTTGGAGTCAGTTACTCCCCCTTCTGAGCCTTGGTTTCTCTCTTTGCCACTTGGGGACAATAAAACATGCATGGCAGAGCTGTGGGGGCTAATGAAACCATATATAAACAAATGTGAGGCCCCCACACTGTGCTTGAGTCATCACTGGGGACACTTTGGGAATAATACTGCTTATCACATCAATTCAAATACGGCTACTTTTTCTGATTTTAAATTTCTTCTCATATAATATTGACTTTTGGAGTTTTATTTTTAAGAATGGAGAAGGGAAGGAAACCGATGAGGAACTGGGTCCTGAATTGTTCTGGTAATAATACAGTTCATGAGTTCATATACTAAGGCTCTCCACTAAGGTTGATTTTTCCAACCATGGGCCTTTAGTAATGTTTGGAGATATTTTTGGTTGTCATAACTGGAGGTGCTACTGGTATCTAGCGGGCAGAGATCGGGGTGCTGACAGACATCCTACAATGGCTGGGCAGCCCCCATAACTGAGAATTATCCAGCCCTAAATGTCAATACTACCGAGGCTGGTTAAATATAATAAATATGTGTGTGTGTGTGTGTGTGTGTGTGTGTGTGTGTGTGTGTGTGTGTGTGAAAAACCTTTTTATATTGATAGAGATGTCTTAGAAGTTTAGGGACTTATACTTTGAAAAAAATGAGAGGATAAAACTTAGGCTCATATTTAAAATAAATACCTCAAAAAGCCCAATAATGGGTAGAGGCTTCTGCTACTAGCTGAATATAAGGGACACAGGCTGTGACCTTCAGCTTTCCCCAGAGTAGAACGAGAGCTTCAACCTGTCAACTAAAAACCCACAGTCTTCATAGAATAGATGAGGTTTCATGTCCTATGAAGGGTTGCAGCCTGCAAGGTCACCATCTGGAGAGGCTGGGAATTGCAGCCTCTGGCAGAGCCCAAAAGGCAGGCGCTTTGAAGGAGGAGGGATTGGGGCAGGAGCTTCATGCTAAACAGATAGGTTAAACATACATATTCAACATATCATAGGAGGAGCTATGAATATCCATGAAGGGGGTCCTGGCACACGCGTATTGAACACACATGCATGTTACCTATGACCCATGTTCATCTTGTGGGTGAAGACATTTAAATGTATTACAATTAGGCCCGACTGTCAAAAGGTGCAGCGGGGCTGTGAAGGCATGCAAGTGCCTCTGTACACTGGCCAGAAGCAGTCCATGGTGGGTGGTCTCTTGTCAAGAGGAAAGGAAGTCGGTCTGTTTTCCCATCAAAGCTGTCATGACGGCTGGTGGAGCAGGAGAGTGGGGGTCCGTTAGTCTGTGTCTGATGGTTGGTGAACTGCAATTGCTTCAACATTATTTATCTCATGGTGAGTGCTTGTTTAGCTGCTAGAGGAAAAGAAACCTTGTGCAGTTAGAACACAGTTTATTCTCTAAGTGTAGGTGTGTATGACTTAACGTTTGCCTGCCATGACCTTGGGTCTTGTTTATGGTGTGGTATCTTATCGCCACAGAAGAGTTTATTCTATTTTAACACTAATCTGGTCAGTTGTATCTAAACCACAAATGGCATAGGTGTCATGAGGCATATCTAACCTCTCCTCCCATCATGGCCAGAAACTCAGTTTTTAAGGTTTCTCTGGGGTCCCCTCGGTCCCTCAGGCATTTGTTCAGTCAGTTGGGGAACTTAGTACTATATATGTATGTGTGTATTTTTTTTTTTTTTTTGAGACGGAGTCTTCTCTGTCACCAGGCTGAAGTGCAATAGTGTGATCTCACCTCACTGCAACCTCCACCTCCCGGGTTCAAGTGATTCTCCTGCCTCAGCCTCCGGAGTAGCTGAGACTACAGACGGGCACCACCACGCCCAGCTTAATATTGTATTTTTAGTAGAGATGGGGTTTCACCATGTTGGCCAGGATGTTCTCGATCTCTTGACCTCGTGTGATCCACCTGCTTCAGCCCCTCAAAGTGCTGGGATTACAGGTACTAGCCATCATGCCCGGCCTATATTTTTAATTCTCAAGTCTAAAGGATCTCTTATTAGGGACATTGATTTAGAGCAAGGGCTCTCCACTAAGGTTGATTTTTCCAACCATGGGCCCGTAGCAATGTTTGGAGACATTTTTGGTTGTCATAACTGGAGGTGCTACTGTATCTAGTGGGTAGAGATCAGGGGTGCTGACAGACATCCTACGATGGCTGGGCAGCCCCCATAACTGAGAGTCATCCAGCCCTAAATGTCAATACTACCAAGGTTGATTAAATGTAATAAATGATGTGCATGTGTGTGTGTGTGTGTGTGTGTCTGTGTGTGTATGTAAATAAACTTTTTAAATGGATAGACATGTCTTAGAAGTTTAGGGACATGCTTAGAACAAAAACCAAGAAGATAAAACTTATGGTCATATTTAAAATAAATACTTCTAGTATGCTTTTCAGTAAAGAGCTGTATGAAATCTGGACACACATGTAAGATGTGAAAATTTTAACCAAGTGTCTCACCTGCTTCAAAGATAATATCTTATTCTTTGAAAGAAGAAATAATTTCATGTTTAGTTTCAATCGTCTTTTTCACTTTGGCCAGCTGGTTTTAATCTAGTTTTATTTGCTCACCCAAACATATCATTACTGGAAAAAGATTGAAATTCAAAATGTTTGATATAAAATAGCCCCTTTTCCTCCTCTCCTCCTTGTCTCTATATCATCATGTAACCAGATTTGGTAATAATGAAGCTTTATCCAGATGGAGGGGTGGATATCTACTAACAGAATTACCCACAGATGCTACATAAAACCCATCTGGCCAAGAGAAACATGAAGCTGAGCTGTTCTGTAGGTGAGCCACATTGTGCCATGTATATAAAGAAATGTCTACTGCTTAAGAGTGCTCAGGGGTTTTTAAAAAATCTCAATTTTTATTAAAAATCTTTATTAAAGACATTTTCAGGAAGAAAAGAGGGCTTAGGTTTAATAACTGAAAATGCCTTGCTTTCTCATTTTTTCTTTGTTTTAGCATATGCCATATTAAGTCACTTAAAAATGATAGCCAGGTATACAGCAATCCTCACGTAGCTGGCTAGAGTGAGGCTAAGAGCCAGATGGATAATTCTCTCTCTCTCTCTCTCTCTCTCTCTCTCTCTCTCTCTCTCTCTTCCTCTCTCTCTTTCTGCTTCTTTCCTAAGCTTGGTTTTAGTTTTGTCATATTTAAAGGATTAGAAACAGGTGTTGGCAAGAAACTAAGGGGATACTTACCTTGAAGGTTGTACTGATGTTGTGTTGTGTCTAGATTTGGGGCCCCTCCAAAGAGCATCTTGACTCCACTGGACCCAGCTGTCCTCAGAACCTACCTTTACTCATGACTAATCCATTGAGGAGAGCCTCTTGCTGCATTCCAGAGAGCATCCAAGCCTGAGTCAGTCTTTCCAGACCCTTCCTCATTCATTTCCATCTGTCCACTCAATTAGAGTCTCCCAGTGCCTACTGTGTGCCAGGGACCACTTTAGGGTTTTCCATCCCATCCTGCCACTTGCTGCTCTGTGTAGCCTTTGGTAATTCATTCTACCTCCCCATGCTCCAATTCCTCCATCTAACACAATATAAATGACACAGTAAATCACTTATTACTTAATTGGTATGCTCCTGCTTACTGCACACGCTGCATCTACTGGTAATCATGGCCTTTCAGGGAGTTCTACCATTCTTATCTGTGAAGACTGCATCCCTGGGAAGTAAGTTCAGGTTTTGCTCTGTTGTCCTAGGTTATTTTCACTGGTTGTGGCCTCTGAGTTCAAGCACGCAGGATACATCTCCCAAGCACAGGATGTGGTGGCCGTGACTACTGCCGTGTATTTTACATAATCGTTTTTGAATTTACTTCAAAACCCCTTGGTATTCTAAAAATAGGCCCATCCTTTTGCTTATTTTTATGTCCTTACCATGGCTGCCAAGTTTTTGCTTGGAGTGAAATATGAGTTAAAACTGATATACTGGAATGGTATTAATTATAGCACCTTGAAAATGAAAAACAGCATTGCTAAAATTACTAGTTAATCACATACAAATAGTGCTTGCTGTCAGCTTTTTATAGCTGAAATTGGGACCAAGTTGGGCCATGGAACAGTGAAAATGTTCAGAGCTGCTATGTCCTCCAAGAACCAATGATGTGAGTTGGTTTTTCCAATGACTAGAAGACAAAGGGTTGGAAATGCAACTCTCCAATTTGAAGTCAAATTTCTTGTTCTTTCTGGGTCACAATGCCTTTATATCTATTTAGAAAATAAAAAAGAAAATACAACCTTAACGTGTGTACCTATGCAACAATATTGCATGTTCTTCACATGTACCCGAAAACCTAAAATGCAATAAAAAATAAAATTAAAAAAAAAAAAAGAAAATACAACCTTATAACAATACTGACAGGAATTAACTTATTGAAACATTTAAAGTGTGCTGAAAGTTTTACACTATGAATAACTAACTCTGCTGTTTAAAATTCTATCATGCTATAACAGTAACAGTAGTACAATTGAATATAGTTGGTATTTTCCCAATGCTCTAGGACTTTGGCCCTGAGTTTTAGAGGAAGGCTCCTTCATAAAGAAAGTGAATCAAATCCCAGAAATAACCATTTCTTGGCAGAGACAAAGAAGATACCAAAGTTGACATTGTACTTTAATACAAGCTAATTTAAGTGATTTCAAAATTGTGCATGAAACTTTGGAAACTTCAGTACTAAAATAAAAACTGTTCCCATCATCTAAGAAATAGGTAAAATATAATTTCTTGGTAAAATAAATGGATAAACAGAAGTTCATGGGCAGCTACTCAAGCTTGCATAAGTAATATGAGCATCATTTTTTGTTCTCTGTTTAAAAGGATCCTTGCTGATTCAGCAGGCACACTTCACATTAAACATCAACAGAGAAAACTGAAGACGGTTCCATCAACTGCTAATGAAGATACATTTTGTAATTTTTCTCCTAGATAGTAGTACTGACTTTTCAAAGCAATTGAAAAATTGGTTTTAGGAACCATCACAAAATTTCTAAGGCATTCTATCCCAGGTCTACAACCAAAGATCTTGGCCTTTCTTACACAGTGCTTGGCAGTACCCAAGGGTGAGTGGAGTCAATGTGTACACCAACAGAAGGTGAGTATCTGTGTGTACACTAAC
>PVKP010030880.1:0-27504 GCA_004027715.1 Plecturocebus donacophilus
TGATCCACCCGCCTCAGCCTCCCAAAGCACTGGGATTACAGGCATGAGCCACCACGCCCGGCCTAAGCCAAAATGTTTTTAAGGCAAAAAGTTAGTGGAGGTAGATGGGCAACATGAAAGAAATTAAAGCTGGGCACAGTGGCTCACACCTGTAATCTCAGCACTTTGGGAGGCCGAGGCAGGCAGATCACCTGAGGTCAGGAGTTTGAGACCAACCTGGCCAACATGGTGAGATCCTGTCTCTACTAAAAACACAAAATTAGCTGGGTGTGGTGGCAGATGCCTGTAATCCCAGCTACTTGGGAGGCTGAGGCACAAGAATCGCTTGAACCCAGGAGACAGAGATTGCAGTGAGCTGGATGACAGAAAAAAAAAAAAAGAAATTAAAGTATATTAAATCTCTCATTATTATGAAAGACAACTATATTTTTAATGTCAATAAAGACTAGTGGAAAAAAATGGACAGACAACTTCCCTTTTATCTAAAGAAGAAGGGACTCTTACACTACATTTAAATTAAGAAAGGGGGCAAGAAAATGGAATTTTTTTAATGTAAAATAAAATTTTAGAAGATCTGTGACTGTATCACATATAATAAATGTAAATTTGGTCACAACTGGATTAAAAATCTATTATGATGCTTAAAATAGATAAAAATGACATTAAAGAAGAAAGAGAATGAGCGTCACGCCAGGGCAATGGAAACAGAAAGAAGTCAGGACCAGGTTTCTTACCACACAGTAAAATTTAAGACAAAAATAAAAATACAATGAGACAAAGAAGGTTTAGAAATATGGAAGATTCACTCTGCAATAGAGAGTCAAGGGTCACAACGTTTGTGTCACAGAGGATGACCCGTCATCCCCAATTGCCTGGCACTGTCCTAGCTTTAGCACCGAAAATCCCTGATCCCAGAAAACCCATCAGTCCTGGGCAATCAGGGCCCTAAGTGATACAGCATCAAATATAACTATGTAAAAATATATTAAATATACACAAATATATGTTTATGGTATATAATTATATATAATATGTATCAAATAAATATATCAATATACCTGTACATATGATATAAATATGGATTTAAAGGTATATGGACATGCTAAAGGACATAGTAAAAGGAAAGCGGTCAAAAATATCATTTGAGGCTAATGTCTCTTGTATTCTTTGACAGAACCACTTAGGTACAAAGAAAAGTTTAAAATAAATTTGAGTAATATAATCAATAAACTTGTTTGAATCTATAAACTGAAGTTTACACTCTACAGAGGATACACTTTCTCTTCACCTCTTTCAGTAATATTGGCAAAGCTTTCCTAGGCAGTTTATCTTGAAAGACAGACCAGGATGAAATCTTTACTAGAAGCTTACCATTTCATGGGTCCTCTTTGAGTTTGGAAGATTTGGTGGTGGCTGTCGTTGAAGACAGGCAGTTTTTCGTATTACTGCTTTAAAATTCTTTCAGGCTAAAACTGTAGCAGCCAAGGTATATGGAGTCAAATATTGTGGCTGCAATCTTTTCTAAAGATTCAAATTTCTATTCCAAGAATCTATGTGGGCCCCTGTACATAGTTCAAAATGCTTAAACTATATTAAAATCCCTTTTGGAAGAAAAAATTTCTCATAGACCTCATGGTTGACCTAAGTCACTTTTATTAAAATGTAACTTAAATATATATACTCATAAATACCAGTTCTAAACACCTATGCTTTACAGCTTCCATATTATTAAAATGTCAAAACAATGTACAAATAAGTATAACAACCTTAAAATATCAAATTAATAAAATTTATGGCAATAGATGTCTTTCACATGTAACAACTCATTAATTCTTATATCACCATGAAATCAGTGCCATATATTTATTCCCATGTTATCATAAGAAACTTAGCAGCAGAGAGGTTGAGTAACTTGCCTAAAGTCTCACAGTTAGTAGGCAGAAAAATAATTGTTGAAGTCAGACAGTCTGATGTCGCTTAACCATCAGAACAAATTACTCACTTCTTTTTTTTTTTTTTTTTTTTTTGAGACAGTCTCACTCTGTCATCCAGGCTGGAGTGCAGTGGTACGATCTCAGCCCACTGCAACCTCTGCCACCCGGGTTCAAGTGATTCCCCTGCTTGAACCTCCTGAGTTGCTGGGATTACATGTGCCCACCACCACACTCAACAAATTTTTGTATTTTCAGTAGAGACGGGATTTTACCATGTTGGTCAGGCTGGTCTGGAACTCCTGACCTCAAATAATCCACCTACCTCAGCCTCCCAAAGTGCTGGGATTACAGGTGTGAGCCACTGCACCCAAACCTGTCTTATTTTCTTAGAGGTAAGGTACCTATTGGGGAGTTACTAAATATGCATTAAATGAAGATCTAATTCAAATATTGTTAAAATCCACAACAGCAACTTTTTTGTTATGTTTTTACTACATCTGCTGCTAATAAATTGCTGCAAACCTGATCTATACAAAGGTAGAACTGGCATGAGATCTTCAGTCCCTGCCAGTAGAGCAGTGGTCACCAGGAGCTGTACTTTTGGAGTTGGCAAGCTGTGTGTGCCCTGAGTGGACCCACTCTCTCTACTATTCAAACTCTCCATCCCTTTACCTGGGCTGTGGCTGGAGCCAGCAGGCCTGCCCCTGGCTCAAATGGAAAGATACAAAGGCAAACACAGACTCCAGCATCAGTTTCAGGCTTGCCATCAAGATGATCCAGAACACATTTTTATTGCTAATTATTTATGATTATCACTGGAATAGGTTAGGCATGGTAGCTCATGCCTGTAGTCACAGCTACTCAGGAGGGAGAGGCAAGAGGATCGCTTGAGCCCAGGAGGTTCAGGCTGCAGTGAACTATGATCATGCCACTGCATTCCAGCCTGGGCAACAAAGTGAGATCCCAACTCAAACAGTCTGGGTGACAGAGCAAGACTCCTCAAAAAAACAAAAGATTATCACTGGAATAAAACCAGTAATGCTAGAGAATCCTTCAAAATACATATATCTTCAGAACCCCAGGGGGCTGAGACACCTGTGGCATAATATCATTAGCTCACGCTGAGGGCCATTGTAAAAAATAACCCTATCAAACTTGGTCTTGTGTCTGACAAGGAGGTGATTGGAGGCATCATTTCAAACACTATGTCATATCAGGAAAAAGTTCCTTTCTGGTCTCGGAATCAAGAACTGTTGGTCGGGAGCAGTGGTTCACACCTGTAATCCTAGCACTTTGGTAGGCAGAGGCAGGCGGATAACTTGAGGCCAGGAGTTTAAGACCAGCCTGGCCAACATGGTGAAACCCCGTCTCTACTAAAAACACAAAAATTAGCTGGATGTGGTGGCACGTGGCTGTAGTCCCAGCTATTCAGGAGGCTAGGCATGAGAATCACTTGAACCCACGGGGCGGAGGTTGCAGTGAGCCAAGACCATGCCACCGCACTCCAGCCTGGGCGACAGAGCAAGACAGTGTTTCAAAAAATATAAAACATAAAAAATAAAAAAGAATTGTTGTGTTTTTATGTTCTGGTCGTGTAACGTTTTGTGTTTTTCCCACACAGCTGTTATCACAATTTATAATTATATATTCATTTGAGAGATTTTTTTTTTGAGACGTTGTCTCACTCTGTCATCCAGGCTGGAGGGCAGTGGCACAATCTCAGCTCACTGCAACCTCCGCCTCTCAGGTTCAAGCAATTCTCCTGCCTCAGCCTCCCGAGTAGCTGGGACTACAGGGGCATGCTATGACACCCAGCTATTTTTTTCTGTTTTTAGTAGAGACGGTTTCATTGTGTTAGTCAGGATGGTCTCGATCTCCTGACCTCATAATCCGACCACCTCGGCCTCCCAAAGTGCTGGGATTACAGGTGTGAGCCACCTCGCCTGGCCGAGATTTATTGATGAATGTCCATTTCTTGCATTTGTCTTTAAGTGCCCATCAGGGCAGAGACCACATCTATCTGCTTTCTCCCTTTGTTCCCAGATCTCTCACAGAACCTGGCACATAGTAAGTCCTCACTGAATGTTTGTTGGGTGAAGAAGAGTGTGAATGAGTTAACAAATAAATAAAACATATAAGCCATGGGCTCGTCAATTTCTTTTTTGCTTATGCTATAAGGAATGTGAGAGCTGGATTTGTTTCCTGCCCATAGCCAATGTAGAAGGTCTTATGCTCATGTTTTTGTATCAGTCTCATTCTTAAGACCATTTTATGACTCCACCCTTAGCTTCCTTTTCTTCTTTCCCATCTACTTCCAAGTTAGGCTGCCTTGCCATATTTATGAATCCCTGTAAACTGTCTTAAATCCCTTTGTGGAACATGTGGTAATAAATAAATATATCTACCAAAGCCTTTTTTATATATATTTAAAATCTTAACACTAAACCCATTGCCAGCAAACACATTTGCTCATCTGTAAACCTTAAGAATAGCTGAGATTTGCTAATTCCATCACTATACTAATATTTAAAACAAATTAAATACAAACCTAGAAACCACAGCATCTCAAGTCAGGCATTGTTGTACGTTTGTATGTGACAACCATATTTCTAATAAGGCCAGGCAATTTGGTGGACAAGAAAGAACACAGGGCTTACTAAAAAATTCTTACGGATTCTGGATCAAAGAATAATTTATCTTTAGTGGTTTTTCAAAATGTGTTGATATCATACTAATAATGAAAACTTTGTTCTTGTGCCCTATGCAGGGAGGAGTGGGGGAGGGGGGCTGGGCAAGATCAGGATCTATAGGAGAAAAGTCTCTACAGAGAAAAGTTTGATCACATCACACAATTAAGGCAGAATATTATAAAGTAAAAGTATTAAACAGTCTAAACCCCCCTTTTAAGTCTCTAACATATTATTCATATGCTAATTGAGGTATTATCTGCAAGTCTGTAATGTCATCATTCTCTTCTTTGGTCAGATTCATTTAAAGCACTTTTACTTCAAATGCTAACTAGCTATTTTTCTCTTAAAACAGAACATAACTTTCAAATCCCATTAATGAGAACACCCCTCACTGTACAAGTTAAACATCTCAGGAATCCCAGATAGACCCACAAACTAGATGTGAAACCAGTTGCTTGCACCTTCTCCAATCCCTTTGCTTTCTCCAGGATGCCAGACTAACCACTCCTTTTGGGTTACTCAGAAAGCATGAAATGTGCATTTAGGAAACTGAGATTTGATTTCTATTCTTGATAAAGCTAATCTGAGTCAGTTGAATCTTAGATGACAAACGGCAAGAGGGAAGAGTGGGTTTAAGGAAACAGATGGATAATAATCGTTTATTAGAGATAAATGACAGTTTTTAAAAGAATTTGATAGGATGTGAGCTGGAGCTTGCTTTTTTTTTTAGTCTCTATTTTTATTTCCTATTTTCTATTTTTATTTTTGGGTAGGAGATGGAGATTAGGGGTGAGAAAAGGAAGGAAGAGAAAAGGAAAGACAATAGGCCAGACCCGAGAACCTGATCTGCATCCTAAAGCAGTCTTCCCCTCCCTCCCTTCCCCACAACACCAAGTAGGCTTTGGTTGTGATTTCAAAACTAGCAGACACCGACTCCCGCCTCCGGGACTGGGGATGGCCTCCGCCCCGGCTGCAGAAAGGGAGGGGAGGGAAGATGGAAGAGAAGAGAACAGAGTGGCAAGACCCCCTCGGGGACAGTGGGGTTTTTTTCCCTCCAAAGTAGTGAAGCCCCATAAAATCCAAACTCACGAGGCCCGCTCACGTGCCTGTTGCCCCGATCTCAAGGTGGGCGGCTGCCGACGCCGCACCTGCTCGGCCCGCCCCTGCGGCTGAGCGCGGCGCCGCGGGCAATCGCGAGGCCCTGGGGGACGCGCCCAGCCCCGCCAAGCCCGCCCCGCACGGCTCCCGCGGAGGGCGGCGGCCAAGCTGGAAGGGCAGGGAGGGGAGGGGAGGGGAGGGGAGGAGCGGCCCCGCCCGGCGAGGAGAGGCGAGGATTGCCGCCCCTCCTTTCGGACCCGAAAGAAAGCCCCACCTGTCAGGCGTTACGCTCCGGGCGAGGGTCCTACCATCTAAGCAGGGGCCAGCGCTTGCAACCCCGATTTCCTAAGCGCCTCCGACGCTACATCATCACCAGAAACCTTGAGGCGCAAAACACACTGTCGCCGGCCAGGGCTGTGGCGCCGACGCGCTCTGCAACAGACGCTCCCCACCTGGGCCAGGCGGCTCCCGCCCCGCCAAGGGATGCCAACGTCTCCGCGCCAGGAGACCAGCGACCCCAGGCAGCCCACCAGGCCCGCTCCCCAGACCTTACCTCCTGCGCAGCATCTTAGCCATCTCCGGTCTGCCACTGCGGGTTGGTTTTGTGATTTTATGGGGTTGAGGGGTGCGCTTAAAAAATCCACCCAGCTAATCTGCAGAGCAGCGTTTTCTGCCCATGCTGCAGCCCGCGCTCGTCAGAGCTGCCGGGAGATCCCCCAGCAGTGCAGCTGCTCCGCGGCGGCGGGGATGACGCGCCACGGACGCCGCAGCTGCTTGACAAAAGGCTCGGCTTCCCGCTCGTCCCTCACAGCCCTGCCGTCAGAATTAAAGCCATTTCCCGCACGAGGCTAGGAGGAAATGAGAGCTCTCCCGGCCCTGCGCGCTGACAAAAGGCCGCTGCGCGGTGCCCACAGCGCCCCCTCCAGCGGGCCGCGCCGGCCGCCCGAGGGCCGCGGTGCTGCAGTGCCCCCGCCCGCAGCGCCCCCCACCGCCCCGCAGCGGCCCCGCCCCGCAGCGCCCAGCTCCAGGTAGCGCCCCCTCCCGCGCCGCCGCAGACCCCCAGCCAGGCTTCCAGCCCCCTTCCACCCCCGCTCCGCACCGCGCACTGCCCGTGACGGCCAGAGCTAAGTCGGGGAGTCTGTTACTAGGGAGAAAATCTGAAGAAGAGCTCCCCTGGGGGAACATGTATCCTCCCTGAAAGGAAGAAAGAGAAAATCTTACACTTGGAGTATTTATTTTCGTCTGGAAAGGACATCTAGCTTTCGGAAGATAATTCTATTAGTGATTTTAATAGCAATTGTTTGACCGAATTCCAATCCAAAATTCTCCCAGTCCTGATTCTCACTCCCTTTTCAAATAGGACAAAAATTTTGTTGTGGTCCTGCCTTTGGGGACTGTGAGCACAAGCTCTCCAACTCTCACTACATCCTCCTCTCACCCCTTTCCGTCCCCAGTCTCCCGGCCCAGATGGAACAGATGTGTTGTGAGTGGGGAACTAGACGGAACCAGAACACACCTTGATCAACCCACTTAACCTCTCTGAGCCTCGTCGTCTTCCTCTGTAAAATGACGGTGTACCTAAGGCACCTCCCACTCCCAATACTTTCAAGGCCTGGCCCTCAGAGAGTAGGGGTGTTAAGAGGTAGCTCTGGACTTTTCACCCCCATTATCTCGACCAGTCCCCAAAACTCCCCTCAATCAACATTCTCTCCAAGGGCTTTTGAAAATGTGCTTGTGAAATGTACAGCTTCCAGAAAAGCCTCTGGCCACTGATCCGAAACCTGATCATGGCCCCTTTGCCCTTCCAGGTTCTGGGGCACCACTGCCCTCAGACACCCCCACAAAAGTCACTGGTCCCCACCACAGTGCTGCTGTGGAACCAGAATCTGGGGAGGTGGGCTCAGGATTTGGTAACTTTAACAAGCAGCCTAGTAATTCCTTTGCACACTAATGCTTTAGGAATACCACTCTGAGAGATACTACTGATTTAGAAAAAAGGAAAATGCCCATGACAACTGGAAAACAACTGCCAGGCATTCTGTTTCAGATGCCAGAATAAATTTGTCTTCCTGCTCCAGCCCCACTTCCCTTACAAGAAATATACATGCACACCTGGTCCCTGCACCCTCCTTCCACACTCAGAGCTTCTCACTCATTCTCATTCAGAATCACTGCGTCCATAAGCCCTCTCCCCATTCTTCTGTCAAAACCTGCTAGAAGAAGAAATACAACAAGCTCAGCCACACAAAATGAAACCCCTGCCCTTCCCCACCCCAGGACCTAGGTCTGTCTGGTCGAGGAAACCAGGAAGTGATGTGTTTATTGAGACACTTCTGGCAGCCATGGCTCTATTAGGGCCAACAGGTGATGAGATCTGAGAAGCAGGGAATCCCTTCTCCAGAGCCCAGAGGTTACAGGTAAAGTGGGCTCTACGTCTTAATAGAACCCCCAAGGAGAATGGAGAATTTTTGTTAGAAATAGCAGATTTAATAAGTTACCCCAGTCATTTCCATGCCTCAAAATTTCTCTTCCCAGTGTGTTATTTTGTTTTCTCACACTAATTCTAGCAAACCCTTGGTTCCTGGCACTGTTCTGAGGACTTTACATGCATTTTTATATAATCCTTACAAGAACTGTGTGAGAGTGGTACTATTATCATCCCCATTTTATAAATGAAGAGACTGAGGCACAGAGATGTTAAGTCACTTGCCCTAGGTCACACAGCTAGTGGGTGGCTGAGCCAGGACTCAAACTCAAATGCTGTGGCTCCAGAGTTTGTGGGCCCTAACCACTACTCTGCATGGCCTCCCAGAGGGGACAAGAAAATAAACATTTTTTTTTCTTTCGAGACAGAATCTCATTCTGTCACCCAGGCTGGAGTACAATGGCATGATCTCAGCTCACTGCAACCTCTGCCCCCAGGGTTCAAGCAATTCTCCTGCCTCAGTCTCTGAAGTAGCTGGGATTACAGGCATGCACCACGCACCACAGCTAATTTTTGTATTTTTAGTAGAGATGGGGTTTCAGCATGTTGGCCAAGCTGGTCTTGAACTCCTGACCTCAGGTGATCCACCCACCTTGGCTCCCAAAGTGCTGGGATTACAGGTGTAAGCCACCACACCCAGCTGAAAATAACTTTATAAAGCAGAACTGGTACAAGACACTGACAGGCTGATAAGGCTAATACATTTTCCTTTCCCCCAAAAAAGAATGATTCTGCTTCTCTAGTCATCACAGGAGATGCATATATATATGTCCAGCTTCTCCTAGGGTCCATCTGATTCTAGCATACTAAGAAGGTGGTGCCATCCTGGGACTTCAGGAATTGTCCAAATGTCAGACAGAAAACAAAACTTCATTAATTCCCATATTCATAGCCTATATGAATTAATTTAAGTTCCAGAAATTCTCACTGAATTTCAAATTCACTTCGAAATCCAAGAAAAGGAACCATAGTTGTAGTTGGCTCTGTCACTGGAAGACCGCGAGACTACAGAGTTCCCACTGCCACAAGCCCAAGATGCCCAGCCCTTAACTAGGGCCAGAAAAACACAAGAGACCCCCATGTCGGACCAGGGAAAATCACAGCTGGATAACCCTCTTTGGCAAGATAGTTTAAAATTAGATTTTCTGACTGATTTGCAATAATATTTCTCATCTTCCAAGAATGAGAAAATGTTTCTAGCCAAGAATAACTAGTAAAGAGAGAAGCTGGCAGAGCAACAGACACTGGCTGTGCCCCAGTGAGCCCCACCTCCTGGTATCCATGCCCTGTGTATTACCCTCTCCTTAGGTGCTGGCACGACTGTGGCTCACTTCTAACCAACAGGATAAGGCAAAGGTAATGGGATGTTCACTTCTGTGATTATATTACCTAAGATCATTTGTCTTACTAGCAGACTTTCTCAGTTGGCTTCTTGACCTGCACACTTTCATTAGTAGCCATGTTTGGGAGGTCTACATAGCAAGGAACTGAGGATGACATCCAGCCAATAGCCAGCTGGAAACAGACCCTCAGTCCAAAAAGGTCCTAGAGGAAATGAATTCCACTAACATCACATAAGTTTAGAGGCAGATCCTTCCCCAGTTAAGCCTTCCACTGAGAACCCAGCCCTGGCTGACACCTTGATTTCTGCCTTGTGAGAGACACTGAAGCAGAAGACTCAGTTAACTAAGTCACACCCAGACTCAACTCCTGCCCACAGAAACCATGAGATAATAAATGTGTTGTTTTAAGTTGCTTAGTTTGTTTTAATGTTACACAACAATAGATAACTAACATGGAGGCTTAGCATTCTATAGGCCCAGGCATACTTATCAATGGCCTTTTCTAGGTCATGCTGGAAATGCTGGAGAAATTAACACCTCTGGGATCAGCCCTCAACCAATGGCCATTAGGAGTTTGTGGATAAAGAGCCTGGCTCACTCATCCCTGAGAGTTGGGAGAACACCACAACATTCTCCATTATCTCTCAGAGAGCCTCAGCAGGCTTGAGCCCCACAGCAGTAATCTACCTGCTCGTTCATGTGTCTTTTATGGGCTTTTCTTCCCTATATCCCTTTCCCTCTCCCCTGCAGGTGCTTCCCTGGCTTGCCTCCCAACTTACACTCAAATCATGATCTACTTTTAGGAGAACCCACTTTAAGATGGGGCAGGGAAGGGAAGACAGTGCTTTCAAAGGAAGACCACTGATAAATCATAAGTCTCAACATTCTGAAGATACCCAATATATGAAAGTTCACCAACCTTGTGGTTGATGCTGCTCTGGAAAGAGAACTGAATTGGGAGTCCAGGGACTAGGGCTCCAGTCTCAGTCCCAGGAATTATGTGGACATAGGAAAGACCCTGACCCCTTATTCTCCCTTCCCAGCTATAAAGTGAGGGTAACAGCACTTCCCCTCTATTATGGGCTGAATCGCATCCCCCTCAAATTTATGTGTTGAAGTTCTAGCCCCCCAGTGCCTCACAATGTGACTATAGTTGGACCTAAGTCCTTTGAAAAAGTAATTAAGGTAAAATGATGTCATGTGTGTGGGCCCTAATCCAGTATGATTGATGCCCTTATAAGAAATTTGGACACAAAATTGTCCAATTTTGGACAAGAAATTTATGCCACAAAATATGGCATAAAGGGATGACCATATGAGGACACAGCAAGAAGGTGGCATCTACAATCCAAGAAGAAATCATATCTGTCTACATTCTGATCTCAGACTTTGAGCCTCTGGAACTGTAAGACATTTCTGTTGTTTACCATCACCATTGGGGATGCTTTATTATGGGAGCCCCAGAAAACTAATACATCCTCCAACTACCCAAGGTTGTCATGTAGACAAAATAGGACACCAAGCAAAAGCACTTATGGTCTTATTACTTATTGAGACAACCAGTGTAACCCTGGCCACACCAGGAAATAACCATAGTGGTCCCAGAGACAGAGAGGTCCCAGACTCCAGTTCCCACCTTCACATTAAGTCCAGACCTAGAGAGCTGTGGACAGAACCATGTTGAGCCCTGCTAACATGTAAGTTGCTCTAGGGAAGACCCTCATGGACTCCAATGTTAAGTGCAATAGTTCCTTCTACCAGCCCTTAGGAATCCATAAGAATTTTTTTTTTTTTTATGATCACCACTTGCCCAGCAGGACTTATTATTCTGGAGTTGTTACTTCTAGAAGTTGCTAAAGCTTTTAGAGTCTGTCTCGAAACTTGGAGCTGATGCCTCAGATAGACCCACAGATTTGTTCCTGGTACCATGATTGTCTTACTACCCAATGCCTCTCAGGCAGCTAGACCAGCAGATAGTTCTCATTCTGATTCTGAGGAATTCCACTTAGGGTGTGTACAACTCACATCAATAAGGGCTTCATCATCCTTACCCAGAGACCCAGTTCCATACAATGCCACATTCAAAAGAAATAATTCCACTGCCAATGCCTTGAAAAGTTCTGAAAGTCATTGAATAGATGGAAAGGAGAGGGAGCAGGGGAAATTATCTTGTCGTCTTTGTTCAGTGTAGACCTACACCAGTGGAAGTTGTCCTGGGAATTCCTAACCCTTCTTCTACTTTCCAGAGCTTTTCTTCTGTACATAGCTTTCTTCCCTCTCTAATAAAGATGGTGATGTGGTTTGGCTGTGTCCCCACCCAAATCTCATCTTAAATGGTAGCTCCCATAATTCCCACTTGTGGGAGTGACCCAGTGAGAGATAATTGAGTCACATGGGTGGTTTCCCCAGTGCTGTTCTCGTGGTAGTGAATAAGTCTCATGAGATCTGATGGTTTTATAAGGGGTTTCCCCTTTTGCTTGGTCCTCATTTCTCTTGCCTGCTACCATGTAAAACGTCCCTTTGCTCTTCCTTCATCTTCTACCATGACTGTGAGGCCTCCCAGGCCATGTGGAACTGTGAGTCCATTAAACCTCGTTTCCTTTATAAATTACCCAGTCTTGGGTACATGTTTGTTAGTTAGCAGCATGAGGACAAACTGATACAGCTAGTCTCCCCTTCTATTCTCCTTCCTTCTGTTCATTTACACCATTCCCCCTGATAAAGACAAGGGACACAAAGCCCAGTAGACAAGCAAACAAAACTACTCTTTAAGGTGGGGGAAGGAAAAAGGCTGTGGTCAAACATCCCAGAGTATCTGTGAGGGTATTTCAGGGTGAGATTAACATTTGACTCAGCAGGCCAAGTAAGGCAGATTGTCCTCCCTACTCTGGGTGGCTTCTGGACTGCAACTTAAACCATTGGCTCTCCTGGTTTTCAGGCCTTTGGACTCAAGCTGCAACCATCCCATTGGCTCTCCTGAATCTCCAACTTGCTCACTGCCGATCTTGGTACTTCTCAGCTTCCATAAATGCATGAGCCAATTTCTTACAATAAATACATAATCTCCTGTTGGTTCTTTTTCTCTGGAGACCACCAACGCAGATTTTGGCACCAAGAGTGGGATGCTGCTATAAGAAATATCTAACAATCTAGAAGTGGCTTTGGAACTGGGTAATTGATAGAAGAGTTTTAAGGTTTATGCTAGAAAAAGCCTAGATTGCCATAAAGGGACTGTCGGTAAGAATGTGGATGTTAAAGATAATTCTGGTAAGCATTCTGAAAGAAAAGAGAGCTGGAGAGAAGCATTCATCTTCTTAGAGAACACATAGATAATCATGAACAGAATGTTGGCAGGAATAAGGCTGAGGCACGAGAATCACTCGAACCTGGGAGGCGGAGGTTGCAGTTAACCAAGATTGTGCCATTGCACTGCAGCCTGGGCGACAGAGTGATCCTGCTATACAGTGGCAAACAACCTGGCTGAATTACATTCAAGTGCTTTTGGGAAGGTAGAACTTGTGAGTAATAAAATTAAATATTTAGCAGAAGCAATTTCTAAACAAAGTATTAAAGGTGAGGTTTGGGTCCTCCTTACTGCTTATAGTAAAATTCGGGAGATGTGAGATGAACTGAAAAAGAAATGGAAAGCAAAAAGGAATCAGAGGCCAGGCGCAGTGGATCACACCTGTAATTCCAGCACTTTGGGAGGCTGAGGCAGGCAGACTTGAGGCCAGAAGTTCAAGACCAGTATGGCTGACATGAGACCCTTTCTGTACTAAAAATACAAAAATTAGCTGGGCGTGGTGGTGCATGCCTATAATCCCAACTATTTGGGAGGCTGAGACATGAGAATTCCTTGAACCCAGGAGGTGGAGGTTGCAGAGAGCCAAGATTGTGCCACCATACTCCAGCCTGGGTGATAGAAACCCTGTCTTAAAAAAAGAAAAAAAAAGGCTCAGCGCTGTGGCTCACACCTGTAATCCCAGCACTTTGGGAGGCTGTGGAGGGTGGGTCACAAGGTCAGGAGTTTGAGACCAGTCTGGCCAACATGGTGAAACCCTGTCTCTACTAAAAATATGAAAAATTAGCCAGGTGTGGTGGTGTGTGCCTGTAATCCCAGCTACTTGGGAGGCTGAGGCAAGAGAATTGAGTGAGCCCAGCAGGCGGAGGTTGCAGTGAGCTAAGATTGTGCCATTGCCCTCCAGCCTGGGCAACAATGCAAGACTCTATCTCAAGAAAGAAAAAAAAGGCCAGGTATGGTGGCTCATGCCTGTAATTCCAGCACTTCGGGAGGCCTAGGCAGGCAGATCACGAGGTCAAGAGATGGAGACCATCCTGGCTAAATATGATGAAACCCCGTCTCTACTAAAAATACAAAAAATTAGCCGGGCATGGTGGCACGTGTCTGTAGTCCCAGCTACTCAGGAGACTGAGGAAGGAGAATTGCTTGAACCTAGGAGTTGGAGGTTGCAGCGAGCTGAGATAATGCCACTGCACTCCAGCCTGGACAACAGAGTGGTGAGATTCTGTCTCAAAAAAAAAAACAGAAAAAAGGAACCAGAACTTGGGGACTTGAAAAAATTCTTAACCTATCCGTATTACAAAAATTGAGAAAGCTGACTCTGAAGAGAATCTAAGGGTGTGGCTGAGCAATCATTTGATAAACTGATCATGAGTGTGACTCATATATTTAATTACCCATCTCAGCTGAAGCCAGGAAAACAGATGGGATTATACCAGAAGACACTGACAGTTGGAAAGAAAGGGGACAGAGAAAGTGGAAAAGAATGAAGGTGGGCTATCAGCCTTCTTAGATTGTATAGGACTAGACCATATCACTATTTGGCTGCAAACATGAACTATTATTTAAGCAAGGGAAAGAAATGACTTCAAAGATAATTCATAGATCAGGGCTACCACTCAGTGCAGGGGCAAGGGGGTGCGCAGGACAAGAGCCGAGTTCCTCCTGAGTTTCCAAAGACAGGTCACCCTTCCAAGCCACAAGGATGACACTGCATTGCAGCAAAGAGGATTTATTCTTCAGGCTTAAGATATAATAGAATTTGCCACAATAGGTTTTAGACTTGCTTAGGACCCATCAACCCCTTGTTTCCTATTTTTCATTTTTGGAATAGGAATGTCAATCCTACACCTGTCTCACCATTGTGTTTGGGATGCACATAACTTGCCTGGTTTCAGAGGTTCACAGCTGGAGAAAGATAGGAATCATAGCTTAAGTCTCACCCATAGCTGATTTAGATGATATTTACATGAGACTTTGTACTTTAACGTGAAAATGAATTTAGATTCTGGGGACTGTTGGGGTGGAATGCATATATTTTGCATGTGATTAGAAAATGAATTTGGGGGAAAGGCTAGGGGCAGAATGCTATGGACAGAATATATTCACCCAAAATTCATATATTGAGAGCCTAACCCCCAATGAGGCTGTATTTAGAGACAGGGTATGTAGGAGGTATTAAGATTACATGAGATAAGGGTGGAGCTCTAATCCAATAGGATTAGTGCCCTTATAAGAAGGGGAACCGAAGTTACCTATCTCTCTGCCATATGAGGACACAGTAACAAGGCAGGCATCTGCAAGCCAGGAAGACAGCCCTTATCAGACACCAAACAATGCCAGACCATAATCTTGGACTTTCCAGCCTCTAGAACTATGAGAAATAAATTTCTGTTGTTAAGCCACCCAGTCTATGGTATTTGTTATGGCAGCCTGAACTAATTATACTTTCTGTGCCTTGGTTTTCCCATCTGTGAAACAGGGATAATTATGCCTTCATCTTAGGCTTGTTGTAAGAATAAGTTAACACATGGAAAGCATAGAGAACAGAATCCAGCATATAATAAGTACTATGTCTTTGTGAGCAACTGTTATAAAGAAGTCTTTGTGCTCAAGGTGCTTGGCCGTCTACCTTGCACAAAAGGTACCATTTGGCCTTAGCTGGGTATTTAGAAACACTTGAAAACTCTCACTCCCATTGGCCAATTCTTACAACTCTTCTAGCCTAAGTCTGCTTTTCTATTAAGGTTATTTTCTCTGGGAAGGGTAACAGTCACTTATTAAAGCAATGAAAAAAACATGGACTGAAAGATATTAGATGTAGGTCCCCAGAGGATGATGATGAGTTGGAAGCAAAGGCTGAATCCCCTGAAGCCTATTTCTTGGAAACATGAAGTTAAGGAGAAAATAGAGTGGAGTAAACTTGAGACAGCCAAGGCTATTTTAAAGGGTAATTGTTAAACTCTGAATTCTTGCAAAATTTCCTTTTTAAAAAAGAGATTCCAAAATGTTCAAGAGTGCATTTATTTGTCTCCAGAAGGTAACCCTGGGCCTTTTCATTTTTCATACTTGTGGAAGTCTGAAACAGAGAAGAAATTCCATTATAAATAGTTAAAAATAAGAAAAGTTTACAAAACAAATAAGGAAATATGCAAAAAATTAATTTCATTAGTAATCAAAGATGTTTAAAGATACCAATTTATTACCATTAAGACTCCATCTTTTAATAGCGCTCATTGTTAAGAATATGATGGAATTAGCACTCTTCTTATACAGCCAGTAGTGTTATAAATTGGCACTATGCATCAAGTTATAGAATGACCTACCTGTGACTCAGCAGTTCTATTTCTGGGAATCTATCCTGCAAAAACAATACAAAATACAGAAAGGGCTAACACATCAGTTATTTGTCACATTTATGAGAATAAAAAACTGAGAACATGGTGGCCAACAATGAGAAAATTGTCACACCTAATGGGTCATGTAAACATACCAGTAATAGAAAAATCAAGAACAGGCACACAATGTTATGTGCCCAATGATAATTTTTTATTTTTGTTGCAAAGGAAAAGAAACTGGACGGATTTTAATGTATTTCCATCAGTGGTTTTACTAGTGTAGCAAGATCATTTTTTTCCCTGCTCAATTTTCTGAAGTCCTCCACTTGAAGAAAAAACAAACCCATGACTGAAAAACAAAGGCACTCAAGTCATAGTCAGGCATTTTGAATACGGAAACTCAGTAAGTATATCACTGTGGATGGTAAAGCACTGCAATCAAATGCTCTAACTTAGCCTTAAACATTTATCTATTTTCTAGTCCACCCTCCTTTACATTTCAAGGTTGAGTTTTTGTTTTTTGTGTTTTTGTTTTTTGTTTTTTTGGAGACAGAGTCTTGCTCTGTTGCCAGGCACCAGGCTGGAGTGCAGTGGTACAATCTCAGCTCACTGCAATCTCCACCTCCTGGGTTCAAGCAATTCTTCTGCCTCAGCCTCCCAAGTAGCTGGGACTACAGGCACGCGCCACTGTGCCCAGCTAATTTTTGTATTTTTTTAGTAGAGATGGGGTTCCACCATATTGGCCAGGATGGTCTCTATCTCTTGACCTCATGATCCGCCCACCTCGGCCTCGCAAAGTGCTGGGATTACAGGCGTGAGCCACCGCACCTGCCTGAGTTTTGTTAGAACGAAGGTGGCTAAAAAGGACTTCACACTATCACCCACATCCTCCCAACCCCAACACTTCATTGACTTGCAGATATTGGGCAAGACACTTCTGTTCCTTAGTTCCCTCACTTGTAAAATAGATGTAATTGTTTGTATAGCACAGGGTGGTTGTGAAAATTAAATGGGATAATATGTATACACTGCCAGGAACAGTCTCTGACACAAAATATGTATGAGTAACTTTTTTTTCTAATCTTGATGGAGTCTTTCCACTATATATGTGATCAAGCTTGTTTTCTTTTTATAGTTCAGACTTAGCTTTAGAAGTTTTATTTTTTAAATACATTTTAATTTTTTAGATATTTAGAATGTTTTATACTTGAGACAAATTCATACATATTTACCTGAAGGATTAAAGGATGGCTGTATCCTGCCTATAGTCTAGTGCATTTTTGAACATTTGTTTTAGTTTGTTTTTAAGAGTTAGTTGGAAAATTTCAGAAATGCAATAAAGTATGAGAATAGGAAAACTTGCCAAGGTTTATAAATGTCTTTATTGTCACAGCTCATTAAAAATTGGCTGTTGGTATCATCTAAGCCAAAGAGTTTAAGGTCCATGAAGAGGGTAGTCTGAAGAATAGAAACGCAGTTTGCTGCTTAATATTTTTAAGAAGGCAGGCACACTCCAATTGTTGGCGGTGTGGCTGCAGAATTTGACATATTTTCCAATGTACATTTCTCCACCCACTGAGCCAGGCTTGGTGAGGAAGATGGGGGTATATAGAAATTCTTGCTCACTCAGCTTTAGAGTTCAGTCCTCGTGCCTGCTATAGTCTGAAAAGCAAGGCTCACCTTTCCAAAGTCCCAGAGAACCACAAGCATAGGCACTATCACAGCACTAGCCCCTAAGTCCCCAAAGTTTAGAGAGCACAGTAAAATCCCAGAACTATAATGCAGTCACCGGAGCAGTATTCCTCTGAGCTACTGTGCCCTTAGTCCAGGGAGCAAAACCCAACACCTTACCAGGTGAGATATGCTACCGTGGTCCAATAAGGAGTTGGGACAAATGGGACAAACCAGAAAGCACTCATCCCATTAAAAGGAAAACAACTTTGTAAAATACTGGGCTGACTAACCCCATCACAATATGCCCCATAGGTTCTCAGTGAACCCTGGGGCAGATGACTGTGCTTCTCAAGCAAAGTGAGACCCATCACTTACTGTGGTAGAATTTTTACAATTACATAGAGCCAAGACCTGGGGGAAATGTGAGATGGAAGACAGAAGAAAGAGGTTTCCGGACTTTCTCAAGGTGCTAATGAATTCATCTGAACCAGCCAGACCATCTCATTTCAGAGCTTAAACTGCTATAGGAAGAAATGTCCCCAGTGACTAATTTCACAGATTACCACAACTTGTAATAGGGGTAGTAGGAGTCACCCATCCACACAGACTTTCTCTCACAAACTCAAGGAATATTCCCATGACATTCCAAAGTTTGGAAGTATACAATGGCAGCATACTCAGACCCCTGTAGCAGACACTTAATGTCTCTCCATATGTCCCTTTCCAAAGGCCCTCAAACTCCAGCACTCTTGGCATCTCACTCCAAAATTGAGGGTGGTCTTTGTCTAGAGACATGGTCTCTACAGTGTCACAGGCAACTCTGAACAAAATTTAGAGCCATGCATGATATGAAATGCCTGAGCCGTAACCACAGGTGGCAAATAGAAGGAATAAACAACGGCAAGACAACGAACATCCTGCCATCCAGCAATGCCAACCCCAATATGGCAAAAACGTACACTTTGAAGCTTCAATTTTAAACTAGCCCCTTCTGGACCTTGAAATTAATTTTTCTCCTTACCAACACCATATGCTATGGCTTCACTTGGCTCATGGCCCTCTCCATCCACAAGAACACTTGCCAATTCATTCCCTGAGTGAACCTGCTCTGGCCCCAGAAGTTAATCTCCATCCCTGTCATCAGCAGATTCTCATGTACTTCATTCGGGACTTTGCCTCCCAGGAATGTTGTTGATCTTGCACAGTCCGCTCTGATCCCATCTCCAAATCTCTCAAAATGCCCATTCCTGTCACCACCAGGATTTGACTCCCTGGGTCCTCATCAAGGGCAGGGAAAAGGGTGCACTCCTGCAAACTAAAGCTGGAGAGGGCCTGCCTCCCAAATCTTAAGCTCCTCTGCATATGAGCATTTCTGTCCAATGAACCATATTAACTGTCACTAGATCTCCAGTCTGGTCAGGATCCTGAAACCTTATGGAGTCATCCCTTCTGGAAAGCTGGGTTGAACCTTTTTATGAGGATCCTTTTGTCAAATAAAGGTCAGCCTGAGCATCACTTCCTTGGACCCTTTTTATCTTGGGCCCATCCTGGTTCTTGATTGTAAAATGCAAGCTTTGAATAAAGTTAATAAAGGTGATATTGAATAATCGCTCAACTCATGTATAATTAAAGATCTCAGAGACAAATGTTAACAAAGAGAAAACTAGCCAGAAAGATGGTTGCACAGTAGGTACTTCAAAGAAAAAGTGAATTCCCCTTCTCTGTCCTAAACAATTCAGTACTAACGTCATTAGTTGGGTCACAGTTAGGTAGTGAGAAGCCATAGTGACCCAAAGTGAGGCGGTATCAGAGCCAAAGTGGGGTGAGATGGCACCCACATATAGAGGCAGCCCAGCATAGGATATCAGAGACCCAGCAGATGAGGGGCATGTTCACACAGGGGATGTGGTCCAGCGCAAAAGTGGTAGAGCCCAATCAGGGTGGGAATGGCAGCCCCGTGGAAGGGGTGGAGGCCTGGCCTGGGAACTCAGAGCCCAAGCTGGGTAAGAAGTCCATGGAAAGGGGCAGTTCAGCATGGAGTGGAGAAACCCAAACTGAGTAGGTCAGGCACTTGTGTGTGCAGGTGATTCAGCCGGAGCAGAGAGAGGAGGAATCCACATTTCGGAGGACTTGCGTGGAATGTCAGAGCCAAGAAGGTGGTTTTTAAGGAGGTGCAGCTTGTCATGAGTGTTAAGGTTCAAGGGGGTGAGGAGAACAGCCATGTGGTGAGGGGATGACAGCAGAGATGGGAGATGGGTTATACACAGGGGACATCCTCAGATACGTCACTGATTCCAGGGCTGGGATAGAAAGGTACAAGATGAGCTTGGAACATCTTCTTTCAGAAAGAAAATGATCAAATAATGATGATGACATGTCAAACATAAGGGTTGCCAGCTTAAGGAGCTTTCGCTGGCCACGGTGGGGACAATTTGAGCAATAAATTAAAAAGTATAGTATATAATAATCCACTGAATAGAAAATCATGAGCTCATACTAATATAAAAATGTCTATATAAAAACAACCAAAATGTCCTAAAATATTTAAGTGAACAGTTAAACTGTGGTGCATCCACACCACAAATTACTCAGCATAAAGCAGAGGAAAAGACCATTAATACAACAACATGGATGATCTCAAGGGCATCATCTGAGTAGAAAAAGATCATCTCTAAAAATCACATAATGTATGGTTTCATTTTTATAGCATTCCCAAGATTAATTATAGAGGTGGAAAACAGGTTAGTGATGTCCAGGGGTTTGGAAGAATAGAGGGGCGAGAGCAGAGTGCGGGTGTGACCATAAAGGGGCAGCATGAAGGAGATCTTTGTGGTGATGGAACAGTTCTGCATCTGGATTGCGAAGGTGATTCCATGAATCTACATATGTGATAAAACAACATACAACTATGCATACGTGGTACCAATGTCAATTTCCTGGTTTTGATATGATACTATAGTTATGGAAGATACAACCATTGGGGAAAATTGGGCTAAGGATGCACAGCACTTCTCTGTACTATTTTTGCAACTTCCTATGAATCTATAATTATTTCCAAATTACAAATTTGATAAATATAGAATGATGATTAATGAGATATTTACATAGTTTCAAAACACCTCCACACAAAATAAGACTAACTTTAAAGTGAAAAAGCTTGGCAGTCCCACTGTAAGCAAGTGATCAAAGTGAGTATCGTTAGAAATAGAATAAATCAAATCTGCCCTCATGTAATAGGATGCAATGAGTGGAAAACAGCATCACTTTTGTTATTCCTGCCAATGATGCATATCTGAATCTAATCAAAAGGAAACAGAAAAATGCAGATCAAGACACACACTATAAAACAACTGGCCTGTAATCTCCAAACATGTCATGGTTATAAGTCACAGAAACACCAAGAAACTCTTCTTCCAGACTGAGGGAACCATGGCAACTAAATGTAATTCATGATTCTCAGCTGGGTTCATTCGCTAGAAGAGACATTATAGAGACTACTGGTGAAAGTTGAATGGGATCTGAGGATTGTATGGCAGTAATATGACAACATTAATTACCAGACTTAGTGGTTGTATTGTGGCTATGCAAGAGAATGTCCTGTTTGTAAGAAATGTACACTGAAGCCTTAGGGCTGATGGAACATCAGGTTGGCAACTGACCCTCAAATGGGTCAGAAAAAAAGTTCTTTGTACTGCCCCTGCAACCCTTCTATAAGTTGACTATTGTTTCAGACTAATTTTTTTAATTTTAAAAATGAATGGCCAGGCACAGTGGCTCATGTCTGTAATCCCACCACTTTGCGAAGCCAAGGTGGGTAGATCATGAGGTCAAGAGATCGGGACCATCCTGGCCAACATGGTGAAACCTCATCTCTACTACAAATACAAAATTTAGCCAAGTGTGGTGGTGGGCATCTGTAGTCCCAGCTTCTTGGGAGGCTGAGGCAGGAGAATTGCTTAAACTCGGGATGTGGAGGTTGCAATGAGCCGAGATCATGCCACTGCACTCCAGCCTGATGATGGGGCAACACTCTGTCTCAAAAAAAAAAAAAAACCCAGAATGATTTGAAAGTGAAAGGATCCTTGACAAAACTGATGAAATCTTAGAATGCTTCTGCAAAAAATGGCCCTCTTTACAATCAGGCCTCAGAAGTCACATCTGACAGAAGTGACATGCACTGTCTATAAAAATCTTAAATGTGGAGACCTCCTTGGTTCATTCTACAAATTAACACTCTTCTGATTAACAACAAACTTGGTTAAAAAACCTAAAAATTAAGTGTTTTATTACCTTTTTTGAAGAAAATTTCCAGTCAGAACATTTCTGGCTTTTACTCGGAAATGTTAGACTCCACTCTAAATTAGTGTACTCTACCTGGCCTATGCCCAGGATCAATTATCGTTGCAAAACAAGGACCTCCCACCATATGTACTTGCTCGTAGTACTACCAAGCACAGGCCTGCTCTGCTACTGCAGAGGTTCCTGGCCCAGCCCAAGTCCAACAGGACTGGCAGGAAGGGGTAGCCAGGTGGCTTATCATGAGAATGATATATGATGATACCTAATGGACAAGGATCAGTGAGGATTCAGTGCAAGTAAGATTTTCACCTTGATACTAGCATTTGCAGAAGCATTACTCTTACTAACTTAGTCAGGTTCCAGGTCTAGCTCAGGTCATTTCTTCACTCATTTTTATTTTTGAGACAGTGTCTCGCTCTGTCACCCAGGCTGGAGTGCAGTGGCATGATCTCAGCTCATTGCAACCTCCCTCCCGGGTTCAAGTGATTCTCCTGCCTCAGCCTCCTGAGTAGCTGGGACTACAGGTGCCTACCACCACACCCAATTTTTAGTAGCAACAGGGTTTCACCATGTTTCCCAGGCTGGTCTCGAACTCCCGATCTCAGGTGACCCACTCGCCTCGGCCTCCCAAAGTGTTGGGATTAAGGCATGAGCTACCGCACCTGGCCCCACTCTTTTGTTGTTGTTGTTCCTAAACATTCCACGTCAGCTCATGTAGTAGCAACAGGAATTCTGTCTCCTATGGGTTGACTGGTCAGGGAAATCTTATATCTCCAGTGGTCAGAATATGAAAATCTAGACTGAGCATATGCACAAATGAATCCTTAGAACACATTAATCAAACCAGAAATGGACGCCAAGGCCACCCCCAACCCCGGCTCTCCCCACCCCACAGCCAGCAGGAAGCCTGGTGAACCTCAAATCAGAGCACAGCTTTGGTGAAAGCCAAGTGAGAAAACTCAAAACACTAGCTTCAAACAAAGCTGAGATGCCTGCAGCTTATTATTGGTAATTAATCAATGTTGATTGCTCACGAGTCAAGAAAATTTGATATCTGCCCAAGTGACATGACAGGTACTATGCCAGATACTTTGCTGACATGATATCATTTGAAGTTAGTTATCTTATATACAAGGTAAGTACAATTATTATACCCATTCCTCAGATGGGGAAACAGAGGATTAGGAGTTCAGTAGCTCATGCAAGCTTACACAGCTAGCAAGTGGTAAAACCAGGGTTTAAGCCTCAGCAGTCTGTCTCCAGAGCCTACTCTCAGCTGCTCCCCTAAACTGCCTTCCTCCAACTACCATTCATGACTCCACAGTGCTCACTGTTCTTATATCACACGATGCAACATGTTTGTTACAGCACGCTTGTATCACATTCCTGTACATCTTTCTTATTTCAATAGTAATTGTGTTGCAGGGTGGGATAGAGCAGGGGCCTCGTGTATGTATACTAGTCCACAGCAAAAACAAAAAGTCCACTTCTGGATGTAGAGAAGCATGCTGCTACTTCCAGCTGTTTCTTTAGTTGACAAAGTAGTAAGAGACAATAAACACCTTTGTTATTTCACTTAAAAGGTTGCCTTACAATCAGCACTGCCCCACTCCCTGCTCCCCGCCCCCCACCAAAAAAAAGGAACACCATGCATGCATCTTTATGTATGTCAAGCTACTTACTTTTTCTGGCGACCACAGAGTCCAGAAAACCTTTTGGTGGGTTAAATAGGATTATTTAAAAGATAAACTTAGGTCTGTACTGGGTGGTTCTGGAGGAATTTCCCCTTCCCAGGAGCTGCTTACCAGTTAATTTAGAAACAAAATAATCTCCCAAACTAGTAAATCCCACTGCCCCACCCAGGGGCTTTCATAAAATTATCTTGTTTTCATCATGTTTTAGCATGGAAAAATGACCCATACCTCCAAGTATACATTTTAAGGTTTTTGATATCCATATGGCTAAGAAGAAATATTTTACCAGACTTCTGGTTGGGGAGATGACTCCAGTTGTAGACAACACTCTCTGGCAACATGAATGTGCCGGCTCACCACTGCCACCACCTGCCCAAGGCTCTTCCTCTTCATTCTTCAAGCTGAAAGCACAGCCGATACCTTGGATGATGTTTCTTGATAGCTCTCTAGCAGAGGATATATGTGGTTCAGAAGTGCTGTTACTATAGCTCTGCTCATCTGGGTCTTGTTTCTGGAAATGATATTTAGTTGTCAAATATGACAGAAAGATTTTGATGACTTAAGTCAATATATTTCAAAGTTTTATTGATGAGGTTTAACAAAATACAATTGGCCATATTTTGTTCTCCTATAATCTTAAAATGTTATGCAATAGGTAACTGCATTAAAAATATTATGGCATGGAATAGATCCTATATTTTACAATGAATAAAGCACTTCTGTTACACAATTAACATGCAAGGAAAAACTAAGGTAGCCATCTGCACATGTTCAAACACTGTGACCATATCACAACCCAAGCATCGAGTTTGGCCAGTAGGATAATCCACTTCTGCCACTGCAAAATGCAGCTTCCTAGCAGTCACCTGGCTAGGACTAACGGAGAAGAAAAAAACATTCAAAGGTACTATGCTATGCCTGGCTATTTCTGCCCCAAATTTCTACGATAATTGTTTCTTTTCTGTCTAGTATCTCTCCTTCTGTTCCTAAACACGATCAAATTTCTACTTAGGAAAGATCTTCACTTGATCTAACAGCTTTTCCTTCTGCCTTTTTTTGGGCGGGGTGGGGTGGGGAATCTTCTTTCCACCCTTGGACTTCTAGGTTAAATGGACTTGAAGTTTGCTGCCTTTCTCTGAATCTGTGTGGATTCCAGATATTTACCAATAATGCACCCTCAATTTCCTACAAGTTGATGCCCAGCCCACTTCTCTTTCACCTTTCCCAGACCTGGCCTTCTTCAACCTCTCTGTAGCCTCTCACCTTTGGTTTCCCAAGGTTCTCTCCTCAACTTTACCACCCCATTGTGTTCCTCTTCTTGTCACATTCTAATGGTGATTCTTTCCTCCTACCAACAGAGTTGCTTGGGGCTCACTTCTAAGGGCTCTTCTCTCTTCCTATTCTGTCTCCCCAGATGACTGATTCATTTTCAGCCCATCAATGTTTGCCTCTCCCTGGAACAAGTCCATAAAACCAGCCCACACTTCACAATGCCTGATGGACACTTCTGAGCTATCCCACTCATAATGGTGGTGACACTATGATGCTTCACAATTTACAGGGCCATTTGTGTCCTTCCTGCTAAATAGTTGCAAAACCCCATGAGACTGGTATCACCAGACCATTGCTGAGCTCTTCAGCTGGCCTCAGGGAGGGTCTCTCCTAAGAGGTCCCTTGGGGAAAAGAAATGCCTCTTCCTTCCTGTGTTGTGTCTGATGTGCATTCTGCCATAGGGAAACAACCAAAGTGCTTTTAGGAAAGCCTCCTCCTAAGTCCAACTATAGAAATCCTATCAAAGATTCAACAGTTAGGAGGAGCTAGGTGCCCTGGACAGTGACCAGAGGCAAGTAAAGCTGGTCAGGGACTCAACTCCAAAGCTCATATAGATCTGGGTTCAAATCCCAGTCCTGACATTTCATAGCTGTGTGGCCCTTAACTATATTTTGGTTTCTTTCTCTGTAAAATGAGGGTCAGAAAAATAGCTCAGAGGATTGTTATAAACATTAACTGGAAAGTATACATATATCACTTGGCACAGTGTCTGGTACATAGAAAAGGTCTGCTAAATGGTGGCTATCATCATTCTAAAATCTTACACCTTTACCTCTGAGTCTTCGGCTTCTTCCAAAACATGACTGAGAACCTGTATATATTCAGTTGCGCCTTTAAGGATATCAACTTTGCTGGGTTTCCTGCTTTGGGGAAGAAATGGCACGAGTGCCTTCAATTTGGCAAAACCACGGTTGAGATTTTTTATCTAGAAAACAAAAAGCACAACGACACAGAAAAGCCAGTTTATACAGACATCTCCCCAAACTACCGAAGGGGGTTGTTTTCACAGCCTTCTTGCCTGGGTGGCAAATCTAAACAGGCATATGCCTTAAAGAGTCACTGCTCCACCAGCAGTGCAGTTCATCGCAAAGGAAGAGAAAATGGCATAAACTTGGCACTATGGGCAGATGGGCTGCAAGTTGTGTTCATGTTCATGCCGACCTCACTCCTCTTCCTGTGAGAGCATATCCACTGTATCATAATGCAGAGGCAGTAGAGGAGTGAGTGGCTGAAATCTGAGTCAACTTCACCCAGATTTAAGATCCAGGTCTATCATTTACAAGAGTGTGTGGAATATGTCACATCACTAAGCCTCAGTTTGTTCATCTGCAGAGTGGAAAATATCTTAAAGCATTTTGGGAGGTGTGATTAAGTGATATAATGTACACATAAGACATGTTACCCAAACCTGGCACATAGAAAGTCCTCAAGAAGTGGTATTGCTGCTGATGAATCAAATGTGCAAACACTTGTCAACTCAAGCACTGAGCCATCAGCTCCTTCAACCTCTTTCCTCACTGAGTTAATGATATAGAGACAAAGGTAAGAATCCAGAGAGTTGGCGAGACTTCCAAGCTTCCTCATATTTTTCTCTTTTCCAGAGTCTAATCACTGTCTCTGAAGGCCTATAATTCTGATGGTCATCCCCCCGGGAGACATAGGCCCTGGGAGATCTGGCTTCCACTGTACCACAAAGCCAATATACATTGAGTATATCCTACTCTGGAGCAAACCAGACAAAGGACATAGTTGGCCAGTTCACAGGAGAATACAACAACCAGTCAGTGCATAAAGAGAGTTAACTTTAATAGTCAAAGAACTACAAACTAAAACAGAAATTAGATACCATTTTTCATATATCGAGGAGGTTAACATTTTATCATACCCAGGATCACAGATAGCATGAAAAATAGAACAGTCCTAGACATGTAAGAGGGGATAAAAATGAGTAAACGTATCTAGAAAGCAGTTGGGCAACTTGTATCAAAAGCTATTCAATTGTAAATGTCCTAAGTCCCAGTAATTTCACTTGTAGCATTTTATTCTAAAGAAATTATCAATGGAACCAAAAGAGAGCCCGCATAGCCAAGTCAATTCTAAGCAAAAAAAACAAAGCGGGAGGCATCACACTACCAGACTTCAAACTATACTACAAGGCTACAGTAATCAAAACAGCATGGTACTGGTACCAAAACAGAGATATAGACCAATGGAACAGAACAGAGGCCTCAGAGGCAACACAACGTATCTACAACCATCCGATCTTTGACAAACCTGACAAAAACAAACAATGGGGAAAGGAGTCCCTGTTTAATA
>PVKP010030881.1:0-27484 GCA_004027715.1 Plecturocebus donacophilus
ACAGGACCAGAAGGCAGGGGTTGAGGGTAGCAGGGAAGGGGGAAGAGGCAGGGAAAGGAGTGGGCTGGGGGCAGCTGGGTGAAAGCAGACCCGTTCTTCCTTCATCGTTGCCAACAATCAGAGGAGAGCAACACCCTGGGCTCCGAAGTCAGAGTTCTGTCCTGCTTCTGTTCCATTAGGATTTGTCCTTGTGGTCTCACATGTAGAGGATTAGAGAGAGCAAGAGTGAGAGCAAGTGAGAGAGAGAGAGAGTGAGAGCGCAGGCGCGCAGAATTCCTGCCTGGAGCACAAATGTGTCCATTGTAGAGACGTGGAAACTGAGGCCCTGGTAGAGACAGATCCAGGCAGAGCTTGGGCTAGAACAGAGTGTGCTTTGTCATAGGGGGCCAGGAGGTGGTGCGAGAGTGGGGGAGAGGCCTAGTTTAGGATGATGGCTAGACACGAAGCAAGAGACTGGGCCTCATGCAGAGGCAGCTGGGCAGCTGGAAGAGTCGGGACCTGCCAGTTTCGAGCCCCACGTGGAGACTGTCCTTGTAATGAACACGTCCTTCTGTCAAGAGCTTTAATCAAGCAGCCCTGTACCTTTGTCATATAAACATTCACACCCATGCTCTCTTCATTTAGAAGAGGTGTAGATCCAACTATTTTAATGAACACCGAAGACCTTCCTTCCGCAGTAAGAACATGTTACGTTATGTGCGTTATGTAGCAGCATGTAATATACCTTTACAGAAATCTCTGTAACTTTTTTTTTCTTTTTTGAGACAGAGTTTTGCTCTTGTCACCCAGGCTGGAGTGCAATGGTGCGATCTCGGCTCACTGCAGCCTCTACTCCCTGGGTTCAAGTAATTCTCCTGCCTCAGCCTCTCGAGTAGCTGGGATTGCAGGCATGTGCCACCATGGCCAGCTAATTTGTATTTTTAGTAGAGATGGGGTTTCTGCATGTTAGTCAGGCTGGTCTTGAACTCCCAACCTCAGGTGATCTGCCCGCCTTGGCCCCCCACAGTGTTAGGATTACAGGCGAGAGCCACCGCGCCTGGCGAAATCTCTATAATTTAAAAATGATGTGATAAATAAATTAAGACTTCTGGTCGCCTTAGATGATAGAAACAGTATGCATCTAGCTGGTGGTAATTTTCTACCTTCAGGACCAATTATGCAATGAATGAGTTTTTCATCTTGTGATGCCTCCAACGTGTTCTCTGCCCCCACAAACAGCAGTGACCATCTGATGGGGCAGGTGCCTGGAGGAGGTTGGTGGGCTGGTGGCAGGGAGGTAAGTTTCTCTAAGCAGCGGAGACACCTCTGCCAGTTGATTGAGTGCAGACCGAGGCTGGTTTGTAGGACAAGGGGCCAGAGCCTCACGCCTCAGAATGCAGATTTTTTTCTGTGGGGTTGGAGGCCAGGCTGTCTATGGATGGTGAGTAGCTGGAGGAGGGGCCTTGAGGTGTGGAGTGGCCTTGATGGGACCGGGGCTGGGAGAGGGCTGCCCTAGCACCAGGGAAGGGGTGAGGGGTGCTGGTGCCCTGAGACCACCATTTGGATGGTTCCCTTTGGCTCCTGGAGCATCGTCCCTGGGCTCAGGAGCCTGGGGTGGAGTGAGGAAGCAGGTGAACGGAGCGAGGCACTACCCAGGGTGTGGAAGGAAGGAGAGCAGAGGGACCCGCCATATGCTCGTAGGGTGGGGCTAATGGGCAGGGTGAGCGCAGCAGGAGGTCATACCGTGAGGCCGGACTGTGAGACGCGGCCGTTGTGGGTGCAGTGGTCGGGGCCTGTGGCGGCAGCAGGTGCACTGTGTTCCTCCTCAGCTTCTTTTTTTTCTTTTTCTTTTTGAGACATAGCTTCACCCTTGTTGCCCAGGCTGGCGTGCAATGGCACGATCTTGGCTCATTGCAACCTCCGCCTCTCAGGCTCAAGCAATTCTCCTGCCTGAGCCTCCCAAGTAGCTGGGATTACAGGTGTCTGCCACCACACCCAGCTAATTTTTTTTTTTGTATTTTTAGTAGAGATGGGGTTTCACCATGTTGCCCATGGCTGGTCTTGAACTCCTGACCTCAGGTGATCCCCCCGCCTTGGCCTCCCAAAGTGCTGGATTACAGGCATGAGCCACTGTGCCCGGCCTCCCTGCTTAGCTTCCTAATAAGGAGGCTTCTTGGGCAAGCTGCTGAACCTCTCAGCGCCTCCATTTCTACCTGTAAAGTAGGGGTGCCCGCGCGTCCTGCCTCACGGGGTTGGTGAGGGTGCAGCAAGGTGGGGCAGGTGGAAACCAGCCTCTCTGGGCACCATCTCCCAGGCCCAGCCCCAGCTCTGCGTCCAGCCTGTGGCACACATTTGAGCACAGGGCTCCAGCCCTCTGTGCCTCAGTTCCTTCCTCTGGCAATAAGACCGTTGATTGTTTGCACCTCCCAGGATGTTTGGAGAATGAACGGACTTTATGCGTAAAATGTACTGCCCTCTGCATGGTCCTCAGGACAGGCAGGGTCAGTGGTGGAGGGAGCTGTCACCATCGGTAATGATGTCTCCTTGAAGGGTCGGGGTGACCTGGGGTGGAGATGAAGACTGAGCCAGGTGCTGGAGCGTGGTGTGCCCGGGAAGATATTTGATGGCATTAAAGAGCAGAGGTGCGGCCGAGAGAGGTGGCTTATGTCTGTAATCCCAGCACTCTGGGAGGCTGAGGCGGGAGGATCATCTGAGGTCAGGAGTTCGAGACAAGCCTGGGCAACATGGCAAAACCCAGTCTCTACCACAAATACAAAATTAGCCGGGTGTGGTGGTGGGCACCTGTAATCCTAGCTACTCAGGAGTCTGAGACAGGAGAATCGCTTGAATTCAGGAGGTGGAGGTTTCGGTGAGCCGAGATCACGCCATTGCACTCCAGCCTGGGCAACAAGAGTGAAACTCCATCTCAAAACAAACAAACAAAAACAAAAGAGCAGAGGTGGTGGCTCTACATGTGAGGTAAGACTCTCGGGACAAATGGTTTTGCTAGAAAATACGGTGCGAGTGCTGCTACACTTCCTGGGGGAGTGGCAGGATAAGTAGGGCAGGTGGGGACCTCCCCGTAGCCCTCACCTGTCAGCCCCTCAGTATTGGAGAAGAATTTGTACCGTCTACCCCAATATATATTTTTTAAAAATCAGAGTTAAATAAAAGACTTTCAGGAAGGAAATGAATGTCCTAGTTACCCAAACTATGGGAAGGCGAAGATAGGTTCATTATTAAAATGCTACAAGACAATTCGTGGAGATGAAGGACACAATGAACAATTTCCATGCAGCAAAACAAAGATAAAAGTGGGCCAGGTGTGGTGGCTCACGCCTGTAATGCCAGCACTTTGGGAGGCTGGAGCTCCGGACGTGGAGACCAGCCTGGGCAACATGGCAAAACCTCTCAATGCCTTTGTATTTTGTACCAAAAATACAAAAATTAGCCAGTAGTGGTGGTGGGTGCCTGTAATCCCAGCTACTTGGGAGGCTGAAGCGAGAGGATCACTTTAGCCTGGGAAATGAAGGTCGCTGTGAGCTGAGATCGTGCCACTGCACCCCAGCCTGAGTGAGACTGTCTCAAAAGAAGAAAGAAAAGAAAAGAAAAACAAAACCAAGAACCCAAAGATAAAAATGCCTGTGTGTAGGGGACGGGTGGGGAGGGATGAAATAAAAGACTCCACAAGTAAGAAGGATCGGAATTCAACAGCTAAAGTGTAAACAGGGTATTAGTCCCTGACGGGCATGTGGGCAAAGGAAATAGCACGCTTTATGCAACAGGAAACATAAGAGAAAATAAATATTTCAAGTGTCCACCATCTGCTTACATGCCCATCTCCATGTCCCCGGGAAATAAACAAGTGTAGCTCTGTAGCTGTGACCTGGTGGCCTCGACGGGGAGCGGCTGGGAGGCCAGAGGGGATGCTCAGAGGGGAGAAGAACCCCCCCCCCACTTTCATTGACTCCTGGGCCTTATCGCCCAGGAGGGAGGAGAGCTGGGGGCCTTGGATGCCCGGCGGGAGTGGAGGAAATGCTGGGAAGCTGCCACCAGGGTTCAGCCTGGGTCTCTGCTCCTGTGAGTGCCAAACCTCAGGAGGGCCTCGGGAGGACACGGATGAGACGGGGCCAGAGAGGTCCACTTGGAAGGATTTGTTTAACGTTCACAAGACGGTCAGTGGCTCCACGTGTGTGGGGAGCCGTGGAACAGGATGGGGTTCCGGAATTCTCTCCTCCCCTGCATTTGACAGCAGGGGAACCTTGAGACTGTCTGTCTGTTCCAGAACCTGTGATCTTTGTAACCTTCATAATAAAGGGCCTCTTTGGATGCTGTGGGCATTTTTTTTTTCCTTCTTTTGAGACGGAGTTTCACTCTTGTTGCCCAAGCTGGAGTGCAATGGTGCAATCTCGGCTCACTACAGCCTCTGCCTCCCAGGTTCAAGCAATTCTCCTGCCTCAGCCTCCTGAGTAGCTGGGATTATAGGCATGTGCCACCACGTCCAGCTAATTTTTTTGTATTTTTAGTAGAGACGGGGTTTCACCATGTTGGCCAGGCTGGTCTGGAACTCCTGACCTCAGGTGATCCACCCACCTTGGCCTCCCAAAGTGCTGGGATTACAGGTGTGAGCCACCACACCCGGCCAGCTGAAGGCTTTTGGTGCTAAGATAACCATTGCATTTGAAGACCACCTTTGTCCAACTTCTGCACCTTCCGGGGGCTCCAAGCCCCATCAGGGCCATCAACAACCATGGGCAGGATGACTGCAGGGAGAAGCTTGGAGGCTCCAAAAGAATTGGCTGGATCACGACAAGGACAGAAGGCAAGCCCACACACAGATATCTGAGTATCTGCAACCTTCTCCCAAAACATCGCTGTTACATTTCCAGCCAGGGACAGAGGCGTGTGTGGGGGCATGGGAGGGGAGGGCTGCCTTCTAGACAGTTGCTGCCCCTTTGCCTGTTTTACTCCCTCCTGCCTTGACGTCAAGTGTCACTGACCTCGGCGCCACAGGCCCACTTTCAAGGAGCCCAGACATCTTCAATTGCTACAGGTGATTATTAGAGCCCAGCTGTCTTTGTAGGCACCTAGTGGGCAGGGTGTCAGTCCTCCGCGAAGGCTCTAGGAATGGGCTTCGTGTGGTGTGTGCACCCAGCTGACGGTGCAGGGTAGTCATCCAGGCTTAATGTATACATGGGGCTTGATAGCCAGATGTGGTGTCTCACACCTGTAATCCTAGCACTTTGGGAGGCTGGGGCGGGACATCACTTGAGTCCAGGAGTTCGATACCAGCCTGGGCAACATGGCGAAACCCCATCTCTATTTTATTTATTTATTTATTTTTGAGATGGAGTTTCACTCTTGTTGCCCAGACTGGAGTACAATGGTGTGGTCTCAGCTCACTGCAACCTCCCCTTCCCGGGTTCAAGCGATTCTCCTGCCTCAGCCTCCCGAGCAGCTGGGATTACAGGCATGCGCCACCACGCCCAGCTAATTTCATATATTTAGTAGAGGCAGGGTTTCTCCATGTTGGTCAGGCTGGTCACGAACTCCCAACCTCAGGTGATCCACCCACCTCAGCCGCTCAAAGTGCTGAAATTACAGGCATGAGCCACTGCGCCTGGCCTCCCATCTCTATTTTTACAAAAATTAAAATAAATAAGTGGGGCTTGAGAACAGAAGCGTTCCTGGCAGAATGGGAGGGGAGAAGCCAGATGGGGAGCCGTAGGGTGGGGCCTGGGGCAAATCCCTGCCTAGCCCAGCTCTTGGAGGTCAACCCTGTGAGTCTGTCTCCAGGCCGCACCTGGAGGATTGGAGCAGAGAGCGGGGGCGGCGGCTGCACGGAGGGGGCTCCACTTGTCTTCCTGTCTTTGCCTCTCCTTCCTTCTTCTCTCTGTTGGGGCTTCCTCTGAGGGTCCCATGATCAATGTTACTCCTTTTCTTTTTTCTTCAAATAGACCCAGCAGAGGAGACAAGGGTAGGCATGAATCAACGAGGACGGGGGGCCTCAGTCACCGCTTGAGTACCAGGCACTTCCTGGGTGCGCTTAGCCCTGTTACCATGCCAACTCCTAAAACACTGTTTTCTGAGACAGGTACTGTCATCCGTCTTCGCCACCACTGCCTGGTCCCTAGGAGATGACCCACAGACATTTTTTGATTGAATGGATGTCTAACTCCAATTTGCGGCTGGGGACATGGGCTCAGAGAGGTTAGGCAACCAGCCCAAGGTGGCAGAGCTGCTTTGTGGGGGAGTGGCAGGCGGGGACCTGCTGAGGGTATCTTCAGAGTCCAGCTGCCTCGGATGCCCTGGACCCTTCTTTCAGACACCCTGACGCCCTCCTCCTGCTCTCATTCCTTTTGCTGCTGCTGGTGCCCTCATCCCAACCCAACGCCTTCTGCCCCAGTGGGTCTGTCACATGCTGCTCCTGTGCCAAGCGGTGCTCACTGGGACCCCAGGGCAGCCCCTGCCCCTGATTCCTGCCTGGCCAGCTTCCAGCCTCAGCTCCTGCCATTCCCCTCTTACCTTGGTGCAGAGGGTGCCTGGGCCCTCACCAACACCGTGCCCCTCCTGCCAGCCCGCACCTGGGGTGCCTTCCTCGAGCCTCCTCCTCCCTCCCTGTGTCCCTTAGGGCTTAGCTCCTGCCCCTGCTCCTGTTCCCTGACCAGCTCTCGGAGCAGGTTCAGGGACAGTTTCTGCACAGTCCTGGCCCAGCTGGTCACCCTGCTAAGCCCCTGGTGGGTGGGTTTCCCCTCTGGAAGGAAGGAATGCCCCACGAGGGTAGGCCCGGGCCTCTGCTTGCTGAAGGAGCAAATTTCACCAGCATCAGGGGAGGATGTGGTGAGTGCCCAGCTATCCTGGACCTGCTCTTCGGTAAACACAGATTCACTGGTTCCTCGCCCTAGAAGAAGCTCCAAAGAAGCTCCTGGAAGAAGCTTTCTGAAGAATCCTGAAGCTCCGAAGCTGCCCCACTGGTGAGTCGAAGGTGTGTGCCCCAAACCCCCTTGACTCTGGGCTCCCCGTCTAGAAGGCAGGCAGGGACCCGCTCAGGCTGCCAAAGTCTCCAATTTATTCTGGAGGGTGAGATAGTGGGCAGGACTAGGGTGAGAAGTTTCAGGAGGCTTAAGGGAAATTTTCTGAGAAAGTTCTTCCTAGGTATGACTCCCCGGAGTGGTGGCAAGGGGAGGGGAAAGCCGGATGGACAGGCCTGAGCTGCAGGGTGGGGCCAGGTGGACGATGCCTTGTACTGCAGAGCAGCTCACGTAGTGCCCTAGCTTTTGTGTCAAAAGAGGGAGAAAATAAGAGCTCATAAGTGCACGGGTGGGCACAGAAACTCTGAAAGAAACTTAACAGCAGCGCCCTGAGGGGCAGGTGAGAGCTGGATTTAGGAGTGGGACAGATATGTTTCCATACGTTTTTACATATGTATTTGAATCAAGCGCATGTTTTCAAAAGTTTAAACCATGAGCAACACCAATAATGTAGAAATATTCATTTCTTAAAAGAAGGTAGCCAGGGCCGGGCGCGGTGGCTCACGCCTGTAATGCCCTCACTTTGGAAGGCCGAGGCAGGTGGATCACGAGGTCAGGAGTTCGAGACCAGCCTGACCAACAGGTGAAACGGTTTTGTAGAAACGGTGAAACCCTGCCTCTACTAAAAATCCAAAAACAATTAGCTGGGCGTGGTGGCATGTGCCTATAGTCCCAGCTACTCTGAAGGCTGAGGCAGGAGAATTGCTTGAACCTGGGAGGCGGAGGTTGCAGTGAGCAGAGATGGTGCCACTGCACTCCAGCCTGGGTGACACAGTGAGACTTTGTTTCAAAAAAAAAAAAAAGGTAGCCAGAATGGGAAGTAAATGAGGCTTTCTTTGAGGAGGGGCTGAGCAGAGACACTGCTCCCTGCAGGCCACTCAGTGTGGATGCCTTCCTGGGCCCTCACATTGCAGGCTCTGGGTATCGAGGTGGGTGCCAGACACTGGTGTGTTTCCTCCCTGCTGCTGTCCCAACAGGCTCCTGGCCTCCTCCTGCACCCAGGGTGCTGGGCCTGGCTGCCCTGCCTTGCCCAGTAGCCAGTCTTTGGCTTAGATTGGACTGGGGCCCTCCAGGGGGTCCTGTCTTGCCACCCAGGCCAGCTTGGGGCTCCGTGGCCTGGAGAGGGAGTGGACTTGGCACGACCCATCGCACAAGCCCAGGTGAGAGCTTAAAAGGCTGTCACAGTTCTGTCAATCTCTTCACCAGACAGTGGGAAGACCAGGCTCTGGGGGGCCAGGTGGTTCCTCTGCAGTCACTTGCAGGCTGTTATTTACAGAGGGGACGCATGTGCTGGATGAATCATCCAGAGAACCCAGGAGTAGTTTCTATTCCTGTAGACCCCTGAAAGTCCCAGCATGCATGGCTTTGAAAAATTGCTTGTGGTTTGCCGGGCGCAGTGGCTCACGCCTGTAATCCCAGCACTTCAGGAGGCTGAGGCGGGTGGATCACCTGAGTTCAGGAGTTCGAGACCAGCCTAGCCAGCCTGGCCAACATGGTGAAACACCGTCTCTACTAAAAATCAAAAAAAAAAATTAGCTGGGCGTGGTGGCAGCTACTCCGGAGGCTGAGGCACAGGTATTGCTTGAACCTGGGAGGCGAAGGTTGCAGTGAGCCAAGATCAATTGCACCACTGCACTCCAGCCTGGGCAACAAGAGCAAAATTCTATCTCCAAAAAAACACGCGCACACATACACACACAAAGAAAAATTGCTTGTGCTCTGGTCCTCCGACAGGGCCTCCCAGCAGCTCCAGGCATGGGAGCTCCCTCTGCCAGGGGAGGCTTTGGTCCAGACTTTCCCGATGGGCTGGAATCTATGAGGGCTCCCAGCTAAGAGCCACCCAGGCCCACGGTGAGTCTCAGCCCTCCCAGCCCTGACGGTGGGCGATGCCAGGGAAATCTCTGCTAGCAGACACTGGGAGGCCACAGGCCTAGGGCTGCCCCAAATCTCTGTGCTGGCCTGGGACAGAGAAGCCGAGGCTGAGAGAGCTGTGGGGCCCCACTGACCATTCTTGCAGACAACGTGCGGAGACTGAGGTCTCCTCTGAGGCTGGGCACGCAAGGCCTGAACTGGAAGGCATGCAGTACCACCCTCCTTTCCTTTCTGCGGGCAGCAGTTTCAGATCCTAATCCCCCACAGTGCTGGAAGCCACCATGGCCTTTGTCGGGTGCCGAGAACTGCTGCTCCTGCACGGTGCCCCTGTTAGAGCGTCTGGGGTGCAGGAGAGGCTTCCTTCGCTTCCAGAGGCTGCCCAGGCCTTGACGCATGCAGTGTGATTTTTGGCTTTTTGGTTTTTTGGTTTCTGGCAGCTGGGGGAGGGGGCGTGCAGATCTTCTAAGAGCACGAGAATGTAGACCCCCTCCTGGAAACTGCTCCCCATCTCAACAGCCTAGTTCCACTCAGCACCTCTGTAGACCCCAGAGCCAGAGCCCCTGGGCCAGAGAGGGTGACACTAAAGCCGCTCAAAGAGCACCTGGTCCCTCCCCTTCATTTCACTCACAAGGAAGTCGAGACCCAGAGAGGGGAAGTGACTCTCCCCAGAGCAGGCTGGCAGCCAGGCCTGGAGGAGAAATGATATCTCTCAGCCCTCTCAGCTGCACCGGACCACCTACAGGTAACAGCCTCTGGGCCATTTAGAGAAACTGAGGCACAGAGCCTCTAACCTGACCTTGCTCTTGTGGACTGCAGGTAACTCCCCTAAGATCAGCGGGGCTTGTGTGGGCCAGAGCTTTGTGCACACCTGCCCTGGCTCAGGGAGCGGTCCCAGGTGGCAGGGCAGAGGCAGGCTCGGGACAGCCTCCGTGACAGCAGCAGCGGCAGGCAGACCTGGTTTGTCCCCGATTACGAGTGACATTTTTCTTCGAACCCTCAACTTCCTCCTGATTTGAGTCAGGGTTGCAGCATCACGTCGGTGGGGAAATCTCCCCATAGGCAGCCTGGGAACCGTCCCCGGGGCTGCGAGCTCTCGTGCCACCACCCTCCACCAAGCCCGCCGCCCATTCTCCGAATCCTGTTGGGAAACCACCAGGTGCCCGAGATGACACACTCTCAGGGATCATCCTGCAGCTCTGAGCAAGTGCTTGTTGGGGACCAGAAGGACCTGGGAGCCCAGGCTCACCCACTCACCAGCTGCGTAATTTCTCTAGCCTCCGTTTACCTCTCTGGGAAATGAGGCAATACACGGTTTCTTCGTCACGGGGCACTCGAGGGCAGCAAATGAGGGGGAGTGCCCTTGTCACCATCATATATTATAGCTGCATTGTTCTCAAACTGCAGCCAAGTGTCTCTTGGAGAGGCTGGGAAGGAAGACACAGCAGCACTTAGAACCCTGAAAATTTTAGATTCTTCCCGGCAAGGGCTGGCCTGGCCTCACCTGGGCTTTGTGCTACCCCAGGTGCTGGGGAAGAGGAGACTGGGCTGGGCAAAGTGCCGCCCATAGCTCCGTGGAAGTCAGGGTTTGCCTTTGGTTTTGAGCGGCTGTCCCAGCTCCAAAGGGAGCACTGGTCACTATGGAGCTGCAGCAGACCAGGCCATACGTTCAGCCATTTCTTCATTCCTTCTTTCATGCAATAACCTTCCCAAGGGCAAACTGTATGTGAGGCTCCAGGATGAAGGTGAAGGGGAAGAGGTCCTGGTCCTGGGGCTGCTGCAGGACAGCAGGGACACGCTCCCCCTGGGGGACACAGAGGACTCTTCATGGCACCCACTCGGGACTGCACTGGGAAGACCACATCGGATGGTGCGGGTGTAGCCGGGAAGTGGGCATTTGAAGGAAGGGGTGGGATTTTTAGCAGTGGAGGAGTGTGTCCAAGGGGACAGAGGAGAATTAACTTGCAAAGAAGTGAGGAGGGGGCTTGGCAGCTGCTGGTGGGGGCTAGGGTGAGGGAGGAGGAGAGACTCAGAACATGAGTTCCAGCTGGTCCCTCACGGCCTGTTCGACCTTGGGTAGAATCTTTAGAGTCTCTGAGCCTCACTGCCCTTATCTGTGAAATGGGCATAACTAAAGCAACCTCCCAGAAGTGTCCTGAGTTCCCGCCACACAGCACTGAGCACATGGCTGGCCACCTCTCATGTCCCCAAGCCGGCCCCTTCACTCTCCCAGCCGCACTTCAACCCCTCACAAGGGTTCAAGCAATTCTCCTGCCTCAGCCTTCTGATGCTGGAGCAACTTGCAGGCATCAGGAGATTGTGGCCATGTCGCCTGTCCCCTCTGTGTCCTGTTCCTTCTTGCCTTGTGGCACCCAGAAGCCCAGTTCAGGCACAGGCTGATGACTTTATTCACACTATATTGTTCCTGGTGGATATGCTGTGTGTTCTAACTGTGGAATTTTGGGGGAGCTCTGGGAATCCATCCCTGCGGCTGTGCCAATGCTGCTTTTGTAGGCTCTGGCCCTGCCATCTCTGAGGTGTCTTGTGCTGCGATGCTCTGTGCAGATGACAGCCCCACAGCTGCAGGAAGGGCCACCTTCTCAGCCACAAACCTCTTTCAGGTTGTGATCTTCCTGTTGCTTGTGTTCTCTGGAAAATCCAGGCCACCGAGGGAAGGAAGGTAGGTCTGGTGTGGAGCCACATAAGTGGGTTTCGAGGTCTCAGCTGTGTAGGCATAACCTCAGGGCTGCCACAGGTGGGATGCTGGATCCTCAAAGGTGTGAGCAGATGAGGGTACCACGGGGCAGTTGCGGGAATCCCAGCTGCAGAATGTGTAGAGTCAGCAGTTAAGAGCCAGCACAGGCCGGGTGCTCGGGCTCACTCCTGTAATCCCAGCAGTTTGGGAGGCAGAGGTGAGAGAGTCGCTTGACCCTAGAAGTTTGAGACCAGCCTGGGCAACATAGTGAGACCTCGTCTCTACAAAACATAAAAAATTAGGCCAGGCGTGGTGGCTTACACCTGTAATCCCAGCACTTTAGGAGGCCAAGGTGGGTGAATCACCTGAGGTAGGGAGTTCGAGACCAGCCTGACCAACATGGAGAAACACCGTCTCTACTAAAAATACAAAATTAGCCAGATGTAGTGGCACATGCCTGTAATCCCAGCTACTCAGGAGCCTGAGGCAGGAGAATCCCTTGAACCCAGAAGGCAGAGGTTGTGGTGAGCCGAGATCACACCATTGCCCTCCAGCCTGGGCAACAAGAGCGAAACTCCATCTCAAAATAAATAAATAAATAAAATTTTAAAATAAAAAATTAGTTGGGTGTAGTGGTGCATGCCTGTGGTCCCAGCTACTCGGAGGGCTGAGGTGGGAGGATTGCTTGAGCCTGGGAAGTTGAGGCTGCAGTGAGACTCGATTGTGCCACTGCACTCCAGTCTGGGTGACAAAGCAAGATCCTAGCTAAAAAAAAAAGAACCAGCACAGCAAGGCCAAGACTCCAGGCTCAGGGCTGAACAGGGCCTTAGGGATGGAAGAACTGAGATGGAGCCGCACAAGCAAGCAGAGGGAGCAGGAGGAAAAGCAAGGCCTCCGCTCCACTCAGTCCCTTCGCACCCGTGAGATGCTCTCTCTCCTTCCCACCAAACCCTGGAAAACAGCATTATATTGAAGGAAGATTCTACTTCAGGGTTAAAAAACAAACAGAAACACCCTTCAGTAAGACACAGCTGTGTATGAATTCCCTCTACAGCATTCTGGATAAGGACATCTCCTTGCCTTTGCTTGCATACCTCTGGTGACAGAGCGCTCACTACATGACGAAGCTGCTTTGCTTTGTCTGCTCTCAGACACGCTGGCTGCAAGATCGGTCTGTTTTCTGCAGCACCTGGAACCCGTTCCTTTTCTGACCCGGTGAAGTCATATGGTGAAACATGTCACGAGCGCTGGGGGATGGAGGCCCTTGTGTCTTTCCTTCAAGGGCTTAGGAATATCTCTAGGCTATTCTGTGTGCTCTCCCATGCTGTGGTTCCCTAGCCCCTCGGAGTTCAGCCCTGCAGACAGACAGCCTCGGGTCCCAGGGTGATCAGTGCACTGGCCACGGCCGTTCCCTCTCCACTTCCAGGATCACTGAGTGTAGCCTTGGTTCACCTCGTTTCTCTCTTTCCTGTTTAAAAGAACACTTAGGAATTCCCACTTTCATTTAAGAAGTGACTGCATTTGTGTTGTGTGTATAAATGTTGTTTCAGCAATGTACATCTGATTTTGTCTCTTGACTCACACGTTAAAAGGCTATGTAAGAGAACGCATAGAAATGTCTATTAAGTATTGTTAATATCATGGCACTGCAGCTAAGAGGTCAGGACCAACAAACAGCTATTTTCTTTGTGGTCTGAGAATGAAGAGTGTAATATCGCCCTTGCTGTTGAGGACTTGCCTGGGCTCTAGAATGGGATCAATTTTGTAAAAGACCTTCTGTTCTTCTAAAGAGAGCATAGTGCCTCGATTTACGATGTACTTCTTCCTAATCTGCTAGTCCACCTTATTAATTGGGTTGCACAGAGCTCTAATTTCTCTGTTTGGTCGTGGATGTTCTATGAGAGGGGCACCAAAAGCTCCAGCTACGTTATATTTCTGTTTCTCTTTGTTTCTGTTGCATTTCTGACATGGTCACATCATACACTTGTTTGCTATGATAATTGGAACACAAATAGAATGTTTTATGTTTTCATTATTTATTGTAACTTTCACTCTTGTGAAGTCCCCATGTTACTTTTTCAATGCTTTTTACTAAAAAAAAATTACTTTGTTCTATTCCCTTCCTTTCTAGCACAAAATGTGCCTGATTAACCAAAGATTATGCTGTCATTTTACTCTGTATCTTTTCATTTTCTTGGTGCTTTTCCTTGACGAAAGATGATCGAATTTTTTTTAAATTGCTAGTTGGTTTTAATAGATTAACATAGGGAGTATTAACAATTGTTTATAATATTTGCATAAACCTCTGTGGGGTCGCTCCTCTGCTTTCTCTATTGAGATATTATGGTTTTTTGATTTTCGGTTTCTACTGTGAATTTTCTCTTCCTTTTGTCCTGTTAAAATAGAGAAAGTAATTTAACCTAAATATTCAATTTGGAAAATATTTACATTTTAACTTCTTGTTCGTATTGATAGCTTGCCAAGCTTTGGGGGAATTATGTTTTAAATCTCTTTTCTCACCTTCACCCACTCTTCATTGTGAAGCTGGCATTTTGTCTCTTTTATGTTATCCTTTACTTCTTATGGAACACACGTTTTTATGATGTGATGGCTGACCTGTGAACAGAGGAAACTTGTTTATTTTTTAATTTTATTTTTTAAATCATGAATCGGGTTCTTGTCGCTGTTCTCTCATCATTTGGGTGGGACTTGCTGTTCCACTTGACATTTCCACATCTCTCTCTCACCTCATGCTTTGCTCCCGAGTCCCATCTTGAAATGCTCATCTCTGGCCCTGCAAGGTCATGCCTCATTAGCTGAGCTTCGGTGAATTCAATGCGTGCCTTTAAATTTTGTGTTACCTTCTACCTGTCATGCCTCAAACACAAACTCAGACCACAAGCTGTTTCTTTGATGTAGAAGGAAAAAATTGAAAGGTATCCTTACTGGTCTCCTTTTCCCCCGCCAAGCATTTTATATATATGTATATATACACACACACACACACATACCTATACATACACATATATATGTGTGTGTGCGTATATATATGTGTATGTATATGTATATATATATATATAATTTCAAGTTTTCATATGATCATTAATTAATTAGAAAAACACACCAAAAAAGGAGAGAGATATAAAGATAAAAGATTTTTAAATCACCCACCATCCAACTGCTAGAATGCAACCACTGGTTGGCATGTAGAAATCTTTTTTTAGGGGTTTCTTTTCCCCCTCTATGCATGGGCTTTTAAAATTTTAATCACAGTTGAAATCATTCTGAATGTCTAATTCTGTAGTTTGTGGGTTTGTTACTTAACATAGTCAGCATAAACATGACAGTCAGACAGAAGAATTTTCCACTGAGTAAGTTTACCATAGTGAAATTAACTTCTTGTTGGCATTTCAATGCATGTATGTATTTTTTACTCTTAGAAAAAATGTGATGTGGTCATACATTGAGGCAAAAAAGAAGAAGAAACATGTCAAGGTGGACATATTTTTGTACACAACTTTTCTTCTTTCACATGATTTACTTAAGGCAAATTCTCAGAATCACTGGATGGAAGGCCTATGGCTTTCATGGCTTGTAATAGAAGTTATCAAATACCAAAAGTTGTGTGCTAATTTGTACGCTTACCGGTATATTGGTGACTGGTTTCACAGAACCCTCGACAAATTCTTTGTTAAATTTGATAAGCAAAAATGTTATCTCTTTATAAATCCTCTTCTGGGAACTGCCTATGTCATTGCTAGTTCATCTGTTGTTGGTCATGATATTATTCATTTTTATATACTCTTCATAGAGAAAGAACATCGTTTGTCTAACATTGGTTGGGTTTTGTTTCTTCGAGTATATTATTTGATGTTAAGATTTTTTAGCAAAAAGAATTTTTAAAAAAATATCTGTGACACCAGACCAGTCCTGTTTATTTTCTGTTTCTTTGCTTTTTGGTTTTGCTAAGTTGACAAAGAGCTTTTCCCTTTAGTGATTTTATAAGTTGTTTATTAAATTTTCGTTGAGTTTTTCTATGGTTTGATTGTTTTGAAATTTAATTCCTGAATGAATTTGGAATGTATTTTGAGATGTTGTGTAGGATGAGACTCTAAGTTGGTTTTTACTTCCAAATTGTTAACTGACAGTCTCAACGTAACTTCTTAACTAAGCTTTCCCTTTGCATTATTGATTTCTTGGAAATGGCTCATTTATTCATGTTCCTTTTAAATGTGTTAGTGCATTGTCTGAGATTTCTGGGTGTTAGTAAATGTCTGATTTCAACAAGAAGGTTCCTATTATTTTACCATTAAATACAAAGTGGCCATTGGTGTGAGCAATTTACTCTTCATAAAAAGTACTTTCTTATTCCATTAGTTAGATAACTCTGAAAAACTGTTTATACAATTGAATGACTTTTTATTTTTGCTTTAATGATGTGATACACAATATTAATTGATTTCCTAACACTGAAACTATCATATTTCTATAGTAAATCTGATTTGTCATGATGATTTATAATTTTAATGTACCGAATTCTACCTAGTAATATTTTAATTAAGATGTTTACATATGTATTCATAATTGTATTTGAGCAAGTTCGTCTCTTTTGTGCTGAGTTTTAATATTTGGGTAAGTTAGTTTAATAGAAATTTATTAATACTATGTTCTGAAGCACTTTATAGGGTACAGGGATTATCTGTTGCTTAAAAATTTGAAACAAGCTAGAGCCTATTTTAAGAGTAATATTTGATAATATTCTGAGTTTCTTTTATGGTTATTAGTCTAGTCAATACTTTTATTTCTTGTGTCAAACGTTGTATAGATTGTGGTAAATTAGGTTTTTGCCCCCAAATCAACGACTACATTAAGGTTTTTAAACAGATCGACACACAAGTAATGCAGTTTCGTGCTATTTTTGCTCTCCTCTCTAACTAAGCTTAATGTCTTCTTTCTTATTGCTAGTTATGACTATCTGAGTCTTCTTGATCATAGTTGTTAGAAATATACATATTGCTTTGTTTATCATTTCTTCTCTAAAGGAATCACCTATTAAATTTGTTGATTCTGATATTTTCTCTTTTCTAATTCCTTTATTTCTGCTTTGATCTTTATACTTTTTTCCTCATTTTCCCTAAGATTTTTTTTTTTAACTAAATGCTCAAGTTAAGTGCTTAATTCATTTATTTAGTTTCCTTAAAGAAAATTAAAACAGTTAGGGCAATGTATTTATCTCTGAGAATAGATTTTGGCTGTACCCTGTCAACTTACTATTTTTTTTAAACAACCAATCCAAAAAGTTGTTGCTATTCTTGATTACATCTCATGTATTTGGTTTTGTAGTTCTCACTTTATTTTTACATAGTCATTGTTATTATTATTATTTTGAGACAGGGTTTATATAAACGGGGTGTCATTTTGTTGCCCAAGCTAGAGTGCAGTGGCATGATCACAGCCCACGGCAGCCTCGACTTCTTGGGTTCAAGCCATCCTCCTGCCTTAATGCCTGAATAGCTGGGACTATAGGCATAAGCCACCACACCCAGCTAATTTAAAAAAGATTTTTTTTTTTTTTTTTGGTAGAGATGCAGGTTTCACTACGTTGTGAGGTTGATCTTGAACTCCTGGGCTCAAGTGATCATACCTCCTTTGCCTCCCAAAGTGCTGGGATTATAGGCATGAGCCACTGTGCCTGGCCAGGCTGTATTTTTATTTTCTAGGTTTTTGTATGTGTGGTCAGAGTATAGCCAACATAATTTCTGCATTGTTTTTAAGGGATGGTTTTGTTCCTGTAAGGTAGATAATTCATTTTTGGCAAATATTTCTTGGCTGCTAGAAAAAAAAAAATGGATTACCTATTTGCTTAAAACCAAACCCGAGAGCCATTCATTAAACTATATTAATCATATGATCTATATAATTCTGTGTCCTCATTTATATTTTGCCTATTTGTTTTGTTCTAATCTACAGTGTATAAAAGTCTGATACTGCAATTTGTTTTTGCCAATGGCTCCTTGAATTCTAAGATTTTTACCTGATATAATTTTGTACTATGTACCCTCACAATTAAGTTTTCATTTTATTCTATAAAAATAAGCTTAATGATCCTCATGAGCAATTTTGTTCTGCAATTCTACAGTGCTAGTTATGAATATTGGCTCTCTTTCTTTTGTTTATATTTGTCTGTTCTATCATCACAGGACTGTTGGCCAGGGTGATCTCGAACTCCTGACCACAGGTGATCCATCTGCCTTAGCCTCCCAAAGTGCTGGGATTACAAGCATGAGCTACTGCACCCAGACTGTCACGGGACTTTTACGTGGAATATTTCTGTGTCATTTAAGTGCACTCTTTATTAAAGCAAACACTTTTATTTTTTAATTGAACTGAAAATGTTAGTAAAATTTGGATTTTTCACACTTATTGTTGTAATTTCTATGCTGTTTCTTTTCGTATTATATTAACTCCTTTGCTATGTAGTTGGTTTTGTTTCTTTTCACGTTCTTTAGTAATTTTGAAGGTAGGCATCTTATTTTTAATAGTGGTTACTTTAAGGTTTTCAAAAATCTGACACATATTTCTGTAATTATTGAAGTAAAAAAACAGAACAGAAATATTAGCAATAGAGCCATTTGCTTCACCCCAGGCACTTACTATTACTCTCCATTGTCCCCACCCCCTACAATACAAGAACGTTCTTCCTGCTTTGTTAGTTTATCCACAGTATTACAACTTGTCTCTTTCTAGGGACACAGATCATCCCTTTTTTTTCCTTAGAGAGAGGGTCTCACTCTATCACCTAGGCTGGAGTACAGTGGCACGATCATGGCTCACGCAGCCTCAAACTCCTGGGCTCCAGCGATCCTCCCACACAGCCACCCAAATAGTTGGGGACCACAGGCATGAGACACTACATCCTACTAATTAATTTTTTTTTTTTTTTTTTTTTGTAGAGATGGGGTTTCACTATGTTGCCCAGGCTGGTGTCTGAAACTCCTGGGCTCAAGTGATCCTCCCACACAACCTTCCAAATAGCTGGGGACCACACCCTACTAATTAAAAAAAATACATTTTTTTTGTAGAGATGGGGTTTCACTGTGTTCCCCAGGCTGATCTCAAACTCCTGGGTTCAAGTGATCCTTCAACCTTGGCCTCCTAAAGTGCTGTGATTACAGGTGTGAAACACTAGTCCAGCCAGACAATCCCTTCTGTGTTTTCTTCTTTAAATGTTAAATCTGTAACTATATTCATCATAACTTACGTCTCTTTCCATTGTTCCCTGCTTTCAATTTAATGCTCAGCCCCAAGTTTTCTACCTTGATGTTTTCATCCTTGCACTCTTCTTAGTCATTATCTTGGAGGCCTAAAGTTTTGAGGCGACTATTTTTCTGGAGGCCCCATCCACTCGAGAGTTGCTTTCTGCACTCTTTATGCAGGAACACCTGGTTGGATACGAAATTCCTGCACCCAAATTTTCTCCCTCAAACCTCTTGCGGTGTAATTATTTTTTCAGAGGTTTCCAAGGAACTTGGTTCGTTTATTCATGGATGTTTGTGAGGCTCTATCTTAGTGACATTTAAACACGGCAGCAGGACATTCAGAGGTGTCAGCAGGGCATCTGGGAGTGGCCCTCTCCATAGCTTTTGCATGAAACATGGCACTTCACCTTCTGTGTTGTTCTCATTTACTCCACCGTTCCATTCGGCCTGCTGCTGACTCACATGGTTTTGGGTCCTTTTGCTCCATTCACAGATGCTATTTGCTTGACCCATGACCTTTGCTTACTCAGTGCTATTTCCTACTAGAGGAGGCTGGGATGAAGCCCCATTCAAGTCCTCTAGGAGCTGAAGGTGCCCACCCATCCCTGCTGGGGATGGTAGAAAGGCAGCACTTCACAGATGGCGCTGCTGGGATGGAGACTCACAACATCCCCACTGTTGCCTGTGACACCAACCAGATCCCGACATCAGTGGCAGCGTTGGGGCGGCCCCTTGGAAGCTCTGCAGGGGTGCTGCTGAGACCTCCCTGGAGTTCCAGAGAACCTACTGCCGGGAGCTCCGACCATAGTCAGTGCAGCTCTGCCGCTTCAGGTCCATGGTAACATTGATGCTGATGTCACTCTCCTTGGGCTGCTCCTAGCCAGTGCCTGAGCTAGGCAGAGACACTAGCCTGGGGTGATTTCTGATGATATGGAGCTCCTCCAACAGGCAACTTTGCTCAGAAATGCCCCATGGCTTGGCCAAGACAGGCTGAGATCTGCACTGCTGTCTGGAGTCCTTCCCACCTTGGCCTTCCTTCCCCATCTCCTTCCACAGCGTCAGACTTGAAGGTGTTCTGAAGGCTCACCCCACCTCCTCCTGCTCCCTCTCCCCGCTATCCTTCACAGGCACTTCCGCTGTTCAATCGTTGGGTTGTCTAACGCTGCCTGAGCATCTGCTTCTCAGGGGACCTGAAGGGACTCAGCCTCCCACCCAGCCAACTACAGTACTATTGATTGACTGGGGTAGACCCCTGGGTTGGCCAGAACCGGAGCTGCCAATGAAATGGCCCCACGCCCCAGGTCAATGGTGCTAGTTGCTGTCGCCACCCCCGTTCCCCTCCCTGCCCATGAGTAGACTGATTTTTATTAGCAAACTTCTTTGAGAAGGATGACTACTGTTTCATCTCTTGCTGCAGTTTGGAGTACATTGATACCTTTTTATCTTACTACAGTGAAGCTCCTGATTTTTTGAAAAAGTCTCTAAAAAGATGATTTCCTTGGACTTCCAGAGGGAATTCAGATTAATTTTTCAGATTCTCTGCTCACTCTGTCATTAGCTGGCAGTATTTTTTCAACCTAATTTCTTCTTGCCAGACCATAGAGTGCCTTCTGTGGCTTCAAAGACTACCCTCTGAGAAGCTTCTGTTTGAAGTCTGTCTGTAATTCAAATGTGACCTTAAGAATAATCCTACTGGGGAATACTGTTGATCGAATTGTGTCTATTTTCCATGCATATACCTACCACCATCAGAGCAGACTCATCCCAGCACCCGAGGTTGTGTGCTTTCTGCCAGACCATTTTCTCCTGTTGTTATTCATTCATTCCCCCAATTCAGCCACACATTGCATCTGGGTTTGGGTTGGACTTTGAGCCCCACTGATTTTTTTCTTGGCCACTTTGAACCACCAGCAACATGGTGGACTCATCCATGGAGTTTGCTGGTGACAGTTGACAGTAAGGGTGTCTCAGTGTTGAGCTTTCATCATTGGTGGCTGCTTTTTCTTAATCGGTGAGTGTGACCCAGACAGAGATACCCTCAGTTCCTTTTTCAAAATGTTACTGGATCTCTTTAAACAGAAACTTGTATTCGCGTTTATCTTTGTGGTTTTTGGTTTTCTGTTGTTTCTGGTCTTAAAGGCAACTTCTCCAAGCCGGTTCCATCTTCCTCTTTGGTGTTGCAACATTTTATGTTTAGACCTGACCTGGGCTTTGGCTAGCTTTCCTCATCATTTTTGAATTTACCTTGTGAGTTCCAAGCTATTCTAGTAATTTTCCGAGCTAGGCCTGTGGCCATTTCAGCATGTTTAGTGAGGATGCAGCCACCCCCAGCTTGCAGATCCTGAGTAGGAGCAGTTACTCCTACACAAACCGTCCCCACAAACCACAGGACACCAAGGCTTTGAATATGAAGAGGTACATTTTCCTAGATCTCTCCTGACATAAATCCGTGCGAAAAGTTAACACCTTGGAAAGCATAGAATCTTTGGAAAGTCACCAAATCAAGTAATGTACATTGAATGTTTAGTGCATAATGCTCAATGGATGATATATCTATGTACCTATAAATGTCTATCTATAGGCAGGTGGATCACCTGAGGTCAGGAGTTTGAGACCAGCCTGACCAATATGGTGAAACCCTATCTCTACTAAAAATACAAAAATTAGCCAGGTGTGGTGGCGGGCACCTGTAGTTCCAGCTACTCAGGAGGCTGAGACAGGAGAATTGCTTGAACATGGGAGGCGGAGCTTGCAGTGAGCCAAAATCATGCCACTGCACTCCAGCCTCAGCGACAGAGTGAGACTCTGTCTCAAAAATATCTATCTATCTATCTATCTATCATCTATCTATCTATCTATCTATCTATCTATCTATCTATCTGTCTATCTGTCTATCTATCTGTTTTCTTTTTCATTAGGGATCAGAGAGGGCTTGGGAATGGTATTCCACGTAAGATCTTAAAAAAATACCCCAATTTTTTCCTCTCACAGACTCCCAGTAGTGATGAGAAACAATAGCAGAATGAGAATTCTGCTGGCAATAGCTGCACAGCAAAGAAATAAGTCACAGGAATGCTTATTGTGGAATTCATTGTGTCCTAGTAAAACACTAGAAACCTAAATGTTTATCATAGGCTGCTGGCTAAATGAGTTTTGGTATACCTATACCATGGTAGGCAAACAAGCCGTTCATATATGCTGACATAGACCAACGTCCAAGAAACATTGTTGAGTGAAAAAGCCAGAGATAGGAGCTGTAGGCATATTATTTCCAAATTTTAAAGAAGCCATACATGTATATGTATGCATGCATGTATTTGCATATAAGCATATACTTAGAAAATGTCTGGGAGGATTATGCAAGAAGCTGTAAGCCATGGCTGCCTTTGGAAAGGACAGTTGAGGCTTTAGGGTACAATGGAGGCCGACTTCCCTATGTATGTCCTTTTGTTCTCTTTGAATATCTTATTGAGTGCATGGAATACTTTTAAAATTAATGACAGAAGCTGTGAAAAATAATGAATAATGGAAGCTTTTATTAATAACAGAAATTTCAGGACCAGGTGTGGTGGCTCCTGCCTGTAATCCCAGCACTTTGGGAGACCGAGGTGGGCAGATTACCTGAGGTCAGGAGTTCGAGACCAGCCTGGCCAACATGGTGAAACCTCATCTCTACTAAAAATACAAAAAATTAGCCGGGCGTGCTGGTGCATGCCTGAAATCCCAGCTATTCTGGAAGTTCCATATTTGTAAAAGAAAAATGTGCATATGGTAGAAAGAGAGTGAGAAAGGGAGTCTGGACTGATATACACAAAAAGTAACAGTGGTTGCGTCTGGCCAGCAGGATTCAAGAGCATTTTTCTTTTCTGTGTTCTAGTTGTGATTCAATGGGCATGAATTACTGTGTGATTCCGGGAGGTGTTTGTTATTCTTGACAAAGTCATTTGAATCCATCACTTCAAGAGAGTGAAAGGAGTCCCATCTGATCTGTTGTTGGTGTCGTAGGAAGAAACATGAGCCAGCCAAACACCAGCGGGAACTGCTCCTTCGAGGGCGTGAACGAGCTGATGAAAACCCTGCAGTTGGCAGTCCACATCCCCACCTTCCTCCTGGGCCTGCTTCTCAACCTGCTGGCCATCTTTGGCTTCAGCTCCTTCCTGAAGAAGAGGTGGCCCGATTACGCTGCCACCTCCATCTACATGATCAACCTGGCGATCTTTGACCTGCTGCTGGTGCTCTCCCTCCCATTCAAGATGGTCCTGTCCCATGTGCGGCCCCCCTTCCCGTCCCTGTGCACCCTGGTGGAGTGCCTCTATTTCATCAGCATGTACGGAAGCGTCTTCACTATCTGTTTCATCAGCATGGACCGGTTCTTGGCCATCCGGTACCCACTCCTGGCCAACCACCTCCGGTCCCCCAGGAAGACCTTTGGGATCTGCTGCACCATCTGGGTCCTGGTGTGGACCGGGAGTATCCCTGTCTATAGTTTCCATGGGACAGTGGAGAATTACATGTGCTTCCACAACATGTCTGACAGTACCTGGAGTGCGAAGGTGGTCTTCCCGCTGGAGGTGTTTGGCTTCCTCCTTCCCATGGGCATCATGGGCTTCTGCTCCTCCAGGAGCATCCACATCCTGCTGGGCCGCCGCGACCACACCCAGGACTGGGTGCAGCAGAGAGCCTGCATCTATACCATTGCAGTCAGCCTGGCCGTCTTTGTGGTCTCCTTCCTGCCAGTCCACCTGGGGTTCTTCCTGCAGTTCCTGGTGAGGAACGGCTTTATCGTAGAGTGCAGAGCCAAGCAGAGGATCAGCTTCTTCCTGCAACTGTCCATGTGTTTCTCCAACATCAACTGCTGCCTGGATGTTTTCTGCTACTACTTTGTCATCGAGGAATTCCGCATGAACATCAAAGCGCACCGGCCTTCCAGGGTCCAGCTGGTCCTGCAGGACACCACGATCTCCCGGGGCTAAGGAGGGAAGGACATCCTGCTCAGGGAAGGAAGCCCTGACCCAGAATTCTGGAAATGGATATCGCGTTCCAGGGTTTCAATGAGTCAGGATGATCCATGCCATCTTCACTGATATGCTTCTGTTTGATGCCTGTTGAGTGCCAGCTTTGCTCATTATACCCCAAAGACCTTTTTCCAGTGCCCAGACAACTCCACATGGACCACCCAGTGTTCAGGGATCTCTGAAGAACCCCCAAACCAGGTGAATTATTGATTTCTCAGTCCAAAAACTATAGAGCAGAAGAATTAAGAAAGAATGAGAGCATGTGGACAAGGGCTTTCCAACTCTCCCCATTTTTCTGTTAGACTGGGAGGTTCTGGAAAGAAGAGAGAAAGAGAGGAGGTAGAGGAGGGAACTAAGAGTCAGTTACAGGGGAGAGTGTCCTGGGCAGAGGTAGGGTGGTAGAGACGAAGGAAGCCCCTTTTTAGTTTGGGTGTCCCAGGACGGAGCAGACTTGCGTTTTCCAGTCCCTTCTGGAGCTGCGTTGCCAAAAGCCTCACTGAGATGACAGCAAGTGGGGGTGGCATTTGGGGCTGGGCAACTATGCATGGATCACCCAAGTTTCCAGTGGGCCTCAGAAAGGTGAAGGAAGCCAACCGGACCTTTCTGTGCCTATGAGAAGGCTGCAGAATGACTGAGTGTGGTGTTGATGACATCCAAGAGCTGTGATGGGACGGGACACTCCTGGGGAGGAAGAAGACAGGCCCAGGGCTGCAAGCAGACAGTCCTTCCCCCGTCACCATCAGGGTGGCCACAGCATAGAGTATTGGTGCTGGCCCAGGGCGAGGAGAGGCAGTGGGAGACCCCTGACCCGCTTTCTATCTCGAACAAGCTGGGAAGTTGCTCATTACACTAGTTTCCCTGAAAACAATGGCAAAGAATCAGGTCTACCTTGGTTCCACCATATGAAGGTGGAGGAGGTGCTGCCTTGCTCACCTGCATCCTGACTGGGCAGCTGGTACCCATGGCACTGCCCGTGGAGCCGTCCCTCCCCGGCAGCTGGGAGGGAGAAGATGAGGCAGCCAGGCACATGCGGTGGGGGTGATGGGCGGGGATGGGGGGCGGGAGGTTTGAGAAAGAAGGCAAGGTGGGGAGTCCCTGCAGTTCCCAGGAAACTGTAAACAACTGAGTCACGCCTGGATGGCTCCTCTAAGGACCTGGAGGAGGAGTGCAAGTGACAGCGGAAGACTTCTGATGACTCAGCTGCCCCGGAGAAAGAAATGATGAGAAGGATCAGTTGTGGGGTGGTTTGCACGACGGAGTGAGTGGGATGACGAGTAACTGATGAGACTTCGTGTGAGCAAGGTCTTTAGGAGGAAAAGCAATCGCGGTCTGCTGTAGGGTCTGGACCCATGTGGGGAGGAGGGAAGGGCTTGGGAGGGGTGGCGGCAGGATGAGGAGAAGAGAGGGATTTGGATAAAACTGGACCTGCGGAGGAGGAGGAAAAGGAAGAGGAGGAGGAGGGAAGCTGGGCAATGGCCCTAGGCTTGAAGCCCGCAGGGAGTGCAGGGTGAGTGGGGAGCCTGGCTGAGCGGCTTCCCGCCTGAGAGCCTTTCCCAGCTGGCTGGCCTGAGAGCCGTGGACCAGCAGGAGCGCCTTCTCAGGAGCAGCCCCCGCTGTGGTGTGCTCAGGAGGTGCTGTGGCATCTCCTCCTAGGTGGGTGGAGGGAAGGGTGAGGAGGAAAGCATCAATGAAGGGGTGGAAGTGGATGTAGAAGGGTGACCAGACTGACCAGAGGGACCCGGATCAGAGGCTCAGGCCCCCTGGGCTGGGCCTGTAGGAACCACAGCCGCAGAGTCAGGCTCTGCAGACCCAGAGGTAAGACTGCCTGGCTGCCCCAAGCCCCAGGGACTCCTCTCCCTGCCTGCAGGGTGCCTTGTCCCTTGGCTACCCTAGACAGAGATACACCCATGATACTCTGAGGAATCCAGACTGTCGCATGCAACAGGGCATTTGGCTGGCTTGGGTCAGAGTCCTTGTGGGGCGGATTTAGGGACCACTCTCTTCCCACTTCTTTCTCTGCACGAGGAGCTGGGAGCTTGCCTGTCGGAGTTGAGTGGTGCCCTTCATATGCACTAGGGTCTATCCATGTGCTTAGGGCCAGACCGGCTTCCTAAGAGAGAGGGGTGGGCGGACCTAACTTTTTTTTTTTTCACTAACACTTATTACGGATTTATTAGGACACTTGCTCAACATTTTTCCATGGACTGTTGGAGTTCATATTTCCAATCAGCCTCCTTCTACCATTTGGTGGTTACTGCTGCTGTTATTCCTTTTTAGAGTAGGCAAACTGAGGCTCAAAGAACAACCACCCCAAAACTAAGTCGCTGAAGTGGTAGACTGCACAGTCATCTCACTCCATGGCCTCTACACTTAACCATCACCATTCTACACTGTCCATCTGGGTCCTCAGCGCTGGCTCTTTGGAAAAGGCCTTCCTTCAACCTAGAAAACACGTACGACTGATAAATTCTCCTGAGTCAACTCTAAATTAAACTAGTACTAACAAAATAATAATTATTCTTCCCTGAACATAGTTGCAATGAGACTCTATTGCTAAAACTAAGAATAGATTCCTAGATTTTTAAAAATCCTCTGAAAATTTTTACACAAAAAAATATCCTCAAGATGATCAGAATGAATAGTCACATCATCCCCAGCGATGTTCAAATATGAAATCTTATCTGTGTGCAGAATGACTCTGTCCAGGTGACAGAAAGGCTCTAGACCGCTGAGAGGAACTGATCATGTAGGGGTGTGGAGCCAGGACCCATGAGCTGCATGACCGTAAGGGGTAGGTCCTTGGAGGGCATCAGCAGTCTCAGTGTGATGTGATAACTATGGACCTGTGGGTGGGCCCTGGGGACCCTGACCCATCCTGAAACATGGTGAGAAGAAGGGTCTTTTCTCCTTGGGGACCCAAACTGTCCCAAGTATCTGTGGGAGCAGGCACAGATCCATGCTGTAGACCACTACGGCTGCTCGACAGGAGGGCCGAGATTCTGGACCCACGCAGCTGCAACCCAGTCCTCCCCGTGACCGGCAGCGGCCCAGCAGCACAGGAGGGGTGGAGGGTTATCACTGGAAAAAAGATGACTTGATTAATCTGATTTGCCAAATAAATAGATTCACATGATGCTGTGTGACCTTGTCTTGGAGTAAGCTTACTGGCGTTGGAGAAGAGCAGGCCTCAGATGGGCTTTGCCAGGTCACCCAGCAATCTTGGTCTCTTCAGCAGCCACCTGGCCACCAAGTGTGGGGCTGCAGGGAGTGGCCCCGCTGCTCAGGAGCACAGCTGGGCCTGTCCGGGTGACCAGGAGCCAGACCCTTCGGGGTCTAGTTCCCACTCCCCTGCATCCACGTGGGTCCTTGGTTCTCCGTGGTAGCAGCCAGGCGGCACAGACCCCACCCTGCCCCTGCAGCTTGTCCCACGGCCACCGTGACACCGCAGCGGCTTCCACAGGCCCTGGCTCCTGCGCATACATGTGGGTGGGGGGCCCAGCACAAGAGGCCTGCTGACCACTGAGGGGCTGAAGACACAGGGCCAGTCTCTAGAGGTCCTCCACAGTGGCCCTTCCGTCCCTTCTCTGACCTCTGGTGGGGGGACCGTGACTCTCCCAGGGTGGATTCTCCTGGGTT